>PVKM010024637.1:0-20411 GCA_004027735.1 Carollia perspicillata
GAGCATCTGCATCAGAGTTCCTGACAATACGGAACTCTTTTGACAGAAACTGGCTTTCCTTCTGAGCATAGGACCTCTGAGGTGATGTGTCCTGAGGGATTTTCAGGTAGTATCGTTCATTTTTACTACTTCATCCCTGTCTTCCCTAAACTATTGCATCCCTAGTCTAGAGCATCACTCTATACAAATTGGTTCAAGAGACATTGCATTGCTCCAAGTTACTGGTGGATGCATGCAGTGGGCATGTATGACTCTGGACAGCACGAAGCCCCATTCCCTGGGGTTCTCCATCCCCATTCTCAGAGTGGACACTGTGACCTGAATGCAAGTGCAAGTCAGCAGCAATTACTTCTGGAGATGTCAGCTGGTTCAAGGGTGGGCCCTGAACCCAGTCCCAGGCAATGAGTTTTAGCTGGAACTAATGTAAGGGCATCACCTCTTCTTTGCTAGCCTTGAGGAACAGTTTCAGCACTTGTTATAGCCATCACCACCACCTGGGCCCAACACACGTTGTCTTTTGGCCACCTTCACCTTCTTCAACATGCCTGGAATATTCACTTTCACCTGACTTTCATCAATAAGAAGGGGCTGGTGCTGTGCACCACCGTCAGTGAAGATGAAACCATCCAATGGATGTCACTGTGGGCCCAGTAATTGTGCTGCCTCCCAGCAGTTACAATCAATAAGGAAATATAATCTTTCTATAATAGAGAGATATAATTAGCTGCCTTTCTTCACTTGTTCTGGCAGGAGAATGATTTTAAGGATGAATGGTTCACAATTTCTGGTAGAGCAGCTACTTAAGATACCCTCAATTGAAGAGCGACAAAGTCTGCCAGAGCTGATCGAGGGGGGACAATGACAGCCAGAGTCCTGAAATAGCAGATGGCAATTCTCCCTTCCCTCAGAAACACTTTTCAGCTCTTCATTTGAAATACTTTGCAGAACCTAGAATTCTGGACACTATGATATTAATAATTAAGGATCCTACTATTATCCAACCCCCCATCTCCACAAACCCATCTGTGAGAGCCAAGGCATCACCCACAGCATGGGATTTATGATCAGTCATCCATCCCTCACTCCCCCTGCCCAAAGTCACCAGGATCCTCGCTGCTCCAAGTAAAGCCTCGGCATCTCCTCAGGGCTGGTTAGAATTGTAGTCTCCGGTACCACTTCAGACCTATCGGCTCAGAATCTGCTCCTCACAACCCTCCCACTTGCTGCTGCTGGCCTGTGGGTCACAGGCTGATTAGCAAGGGTGTAGATCTCAGTGTTTCCTAATCATACTTGATTATAAAGCTCACCAGGGCAGCTTCTTAGAATTACCCATTTCTGGGCACAACCTCAAACCTTCTGAATCAGAAACTCCAGGAAAAAGATGTGGGAATTTACCAGTCAATCCAGTTGATTTTTAATGGCAGGCAAACGGGAAACATGGGGAATGGAATTTAGAGTGCCAGGCTGCGCCCTCAGCTGCTAGCTCTTAGCCTGCAGGAATTTGGTCCTAGCGGATGGAAACACACTAGTGCTCCTACTTGGGCTATTTCTTTTCCCCTCCCGAAAGTTTGCTGCCAAATGCTGCACCTTTGGCATCTGCAATTGTTTGTTTTTTTTACCTTTCCTCTATAAGAGTGGTGTCAAACTCATTCTCACTGGGGGCCACATCAGCCTCACAGTTGCCTTCAAAGGACCGAATGTAATTTTAGGACTGTATAGGTGTAACTACTCCTTAACTAAGGGCAAGGAGTTTGGCGCTGCTGCCAGGTAGAAACAAGGTGCCAAGCTGGATAAAACAAGGTGGAGGGCCGGATTCGGCCTGCAGGCCTTGTGTTTGCCACCTGTGCTCTACACCGTTAAATGAGAAATGACCTCAGAAGCATTTAAACCCCAACTAGCCAAAAGCTGTTAATAGCCACAACTCAGTGGCATTGCTGTTCAACGGCCTTAGTGTTTCCAAGAGAAAATGTAAATTCTTGATCTTGATTGTTCTGTAGATTGTAGAACTAATATACTGATTGGTCTGAGTAAATAATTTTTTTGAGGACTCAAAATATCCAAGACAGTCAGTAATGAGGGAAATAGACAGACATGGTGAACCTTTCACCTCTAGGGTCTGAAAAAACAGGGTTTGTCGAGATTTTCTCTATCTCTTAAAAGCTGGTAAATATATTTAATATAGTTGCCTAAAATTTGTAGAGCCTTTCAAAAGTCCTTAATATTTTCCCTTCCTTATCCTTGCATTCTGCAAAAGAATATCAGGACATTCATACTCAAAGGTCTTCTCCTATGAAGTCTACAAGTTCACTTGTAGAGATTGTTGTTTCTCACTTGCAGGTGACTTTGTACCACCGAGACATTTTCAGTTGTCATACCTGAGGGAGAAGGCGATGTGTGCTGAAAGTTAGTGAGTAGAAGCCAGGGAAGTTGCTGGACATGTACAATGTTCAGGACTGTCCCAAAACAGAATTATCGAGTCCAAAATAACAATGGAGTTAAGATTGAGAAACTGTGATGTAGACCAGGTACCATCTACCTCCTCAGAGCTCAGTCTGTGATCATCATTCTACTCTTCAGCTACCCCCTTTCAGCCCCAGGTTATCTAGATGGCAGAACTGAGATTTTAAACCATGTCCCTCTACCTCCAAAGCTCCACTCTTTCCATTCCAACATGTTGCCTCCCACTGCAGAGCAGACTACAGTCATCTTTCCATGTTGATTTATAGAGGATCTTGCAGAATGGAAATCCTATGCTCAGTCTCAAAATTCACTGATCATCGCTCTCATTAAACCAGCTTTGAGTGGAAAATAGAGACTTGGGGAAACGGAGGTAGCCCAGTATACTGAAGCTTAGCATAGACTGGGATTTGCATCAGTCTTGTTTTAAACAGAGCAATGGAGCTCTTAGAGGGATCAAGACATTTAAAACTTAATATATTTTAAGGCCCTGGCTGGTGTGGCTCAGTGGATTGAACACCAGCCTGCAAACCAAAGGGTTGCCAGTTCAATTCCCAGGAAGGGCACATGCCTGGGGCACAGTCAGGGCACAGGTCTCCAGTTGGGAATGTGAGAGGTAACCATGTATTAATGTTTCTCTCCCTTGCTTTCTCCCTCCTTTCCCCTCACTCTACAAATAAATAAATAAATAAATAATATTTTAAAAACTTAATATATTTTAATAGAAAAATTGAGGCTCACAACAGAGGCAGAGCTACAAGTTGAAAGCGGTTAACACTTTCCGACTTGTCTTGCCACCTGTAGGGGAACTCACTTTAGATGCAACGTGGCTCCAGCAGCAAAGGCGTCTAGGAAATGTTGGACTGTTTAACTCTCTGCAGCCTCAGGCTAGGGTGACTACAGTGTGTGTGTGTGGGGGGAAGGGGGAGTGCCCCCCCCACACACACACAGGAAGGAGTTTAACGCGGGTACGGAGTATGATAACTGCCTGATCTTACCTCCTATTCACTTACAAATGCATTGTATATGGTTTTACTGTTAACCCCTATAAAAAGGGATCCTGTTCTGGGGGAGGTATGAATTTTTCCAGGCCAGTCACTTGTGGAACCAGCTGCTTTGCCCTGTATGTTTTTCCTATTAAAGCTCTTATGAATTTGAAAAAGGCTACATGTCAGTTCTTTAGAATCAATCCTGAATTTAGACTTCTGGGGCTTTTACCCAACACCAACAGATACAGCTCCTGGAGTCTTCAGGGCCTGGGCAGTACTTGACCCATTTGGACAGCCAAATTCTTAAATATTTAAGAGCATTAAATAATGAACACATAATAGAAAGTTGGGGGGAAAAATCAGGCTCTGTGAATGCAATTATCATGTGTCGGTAACAAGGAGCAAAAGCAACCTACCCATCCAGTGAGGTCTACAGATTCATCTGTAGAAATGGAAAAATAGATATACATTTTATTTGAGGGGTAGATGAGATGCATGCCTTATATTTAATTTAAAATGAACTTGCATTTCAACTTTAGATGAGCAGTACTGAAATATCATTAAATGCTGGGAACTTTCATGAAAAAAAACTTACAGTAATCGTAATATTAGAATTTTATTCCCCTAGGGTGTCCATAATCATAGGACAAATGATTAAATATACCATTTATGTAGAAATGCCCTGTAGTTACTATGAACTTCTTATTATAAAGAAAAAGTAAGGCACTAAAAAGGAATCATTTTAAGAAAGCATTTTGAAGTTCCCTTTAACTGTTTCCTTTACCCACATATATAAGCTATTAAATTTTTTTCTATTAAATTTTTCAGAAAGTAGAATCAACTTTTTCAACAAATATTGAAGAAGCAGAAGGGGACACTTGAGCTGACCCAAGACAGGGGCTCCATTGAAAGAGCCGTCAGGATTGCTTCTGCCTTCCTGTCTCTCCTCATTAGCTGCTCCCACTTCCCTGCCCACAGGCCTGGGGATGGACAAGAAGCAAGCATGGGGTAGCCAAGTGACCAGTGGGCAAGGGAGGAGGCGCTAGGGATAGCACTGAAAAATAACAGGGAGTATCAGATATGCCTCATACACTTCAACTTTCCAGTTGACTTAAGAAAAAATAATAGAGATGTAAGCAGAGGAGCTAGAGGTGGAATTTACCTACTAAAGATGCCATCAGTTTTAATAAAGAATAGCCACACCTTAACGCAGAGAAAAAGGGAATCAATCCAGCAGAAGACAAAGGGGAGAGATGGGCAAGGCATTTGGAGAGAAATGGAAGGAGAGGATGAGTTGAACAGTGGACATAACATAAACCCATCCAAAATTGTCCAAATCCAGGTTAGACGTGAGGGAAAATATTTGACCATGACACTTTAAATGGTTACTCAATTAATTTATTCATCAGGGCTAATGCTAAAATAGATTGTGTGCGTTCTATAGCTCCTGAATGTTCCAGAATTTTGGACACATTAAAGAAAACAAAGAACCACGTTATGGCCTAAATTCTTTACCCACCACCACAAATTCGTACGGTAAGTCCTAAACCCCACTGCCTCGGAATGTAAATACGTTTGAAGATATGGCCTTCGAAGAGATAATTGATATTAAATAATCTGTTTGGGCGGGATCTAATCCAAAATGACTAAGTCCTTATAAGAAGATAAGATGTGGACAGAAAGGCACAGAGGAAAGGCCGTGTGCAGAGATCAGGTCAAGACGGCCACCCGCAAGCCAAGGAGAGAGGCCTCAGAATGAAACCACCACTGACAGCACCTTCGCCCTGAACTTTTGCCTCCGGGACTGGGAGAAAATAAATTTCTGTCTATTAAGCCACCTAGTCTATGGCAGTTGGTACTTCGTTATGGCAGCCTAGCAAACTTGTACAGACCTCCCCCACACCCCACACCAGACCTCAAATGTGTAGGAAAGGAGAGGTCACCCAATCCATTGCTCTGTCCAGCTTCATAAAATTACCAGCGATATTAACATATGGATTTCTAGTCTTCTAATGGTGGGTCTGAGACAAGTCTGAGGAATCTGTGTTGTTCAAAGATTCTTCAATTATCCCTAAACAGAAACCTTTGACCTGAGAGGGCTGTGGCTAAGATGCTATGAAAAGTACAGAGGCCGTCACACTGAGTGTTATTTTCCAGGTTTGGAAGGGAATGTGAGAAAGAAAACAAGGGTTGTTTTTTTTTCTTCTTTACTAACTATATCAATAATTATTTTTTAAAAAGATGCATTGTGTATAGTCTTTTAAAAGTACATGGTTAAGGCATAATATGTCTACTAACAAAAAGAAAAAATAGTTTGCAAGTCTCTTAATTATAACTTCATTTTGATGTATAACTTTCTGCATCATGTAGTGTTAAAAGGTGTTAAAAGGTGTTAAAAAGGTAATGTTAAAAAGACAGATAAAAAATATTGAGCATATACTGTGCATCAAGCACATATATTAACCTATTTGATGCACATACTCACACCAATTGAGGTATGTACTATTTTTTTAAATATAACATTTTTTAAAGATTTTATTTATTTAGCTTTTGGAGGGGAAGGGAAGGGGAGAGGGAGAGAAATATCAATGTGTGGTCGCCTCTCGTGCGTCCCCTGCTGGGAACTGGCCTGCAACCCAGGCATGTGCCCTGACTGGGAATCAAACCGCGATCCTTTGGTTCGTAGGCCCACGCTCATTCCACTGAGCTACACCAGCCAGGGCAGGTATATACTATTATTATAATTATTTTCCAGAGAAAGAAACTCTGGGTGGATGCATGTACATGTGTACATGTGTGCAGTTTTGGGTATAATAGAAAACATATCCTAATTGTCCTGGACTGCACAGAATTTTTTCACACTATCATTAATATTCTTGCACTGTGCAGATTAACTTTTATCAGTTCTTGCAATGGATGTAAATATTTATATTCTCCTTTTCTAGCTGGCAGTGTATTGTAGTTTAAGACACCTTTGTGGAGAGGATAAAAGATGAATAGCAAACAGTTGAAGTATTTCTCTAAAGTTTTACATTAATGATTAAACAGCATCATCTGATGACTTACTCAGCAACTTGAAGAAAATAAAACATAACTAAATCTGCCAATTAGCATTTTCATCTTCTTTCCTGACAGAGCTTAATGGCATCTGCAAAATGCAATTTCCAACCCGCGCTCTTTGACATTTTCTATTTCCTCCTGAGTTGCTCTCCCGTTGCTCCTGTTATGACTGAGAGCAGCAGCGTGTCATACTCCAGGGAGGCAAATGCATCACCTGCCGTTGAAAGGAAAGCAATTATTGTGTCCTCACTAAATCTCGAGGACAACTTGGGTGCTGCTTTTCCATTTAAGTGCATAAACAGCCAGCCCAGGATTGGTTGTCGGTGGTTAAACGTCAGGAACAGCAGCAGGGCTGCATGTGGATGTCACACTGAGCGCCCATTAAGGGTATGGAGAGCTGCCAGACAAGGGTGCCCTTTCAGTAACTGCGATCCGGCCCACAAGGGAATGTGCACGCCACATTCCCACACACAAAGTGACAAGTGATGGCTGGGAAAGATAACACATTTCCTTTCCTGCTCCCTCAGTTTGAGAACAGTGACCCTGGAGAGGAGGTTGGGCTGTTTGTTTCTCTGATGGCTTCCTCGCTGGTGGGAGTGGATGCTATTTACACAACTGTCAGGAATTACATCTCTTTCTTTCCCAGGCAGCTATGTTAGCTCACGTATGTGTCACATATGTGTCAACTCCTGTCTAATTTCACCTTCTCTGAACAGTCAACAAAGGAGATTCTAAGTGATAGAGAAAATTGTGCCCTCAGGAAAACTTCAGAACTGAGCTTTGCATCTAATGGGAAAGTCTTAACTGTGTCTAAGCTGCACTCAAGTGCGCTGACAAAACGTGCTCCACGTAACATTTCCTCAGGAGTTACTTTTTAATGCGCCTTTGCCTCTCTGTGCTAAAGAAACTGCCTTGCAAACACTATCAAGCACCAAACTAAACACTCCATTCTTAGTTAAATCCAGCAGGTCTCTGTTAACCAGAATCCAATGAGCGGATGCATCCAATTAACCAGAAGCAGGTTTAATACTCCACTTTTAGAAGAAAAAAATCAATACTCAAGACCATCTTCTCATTTCAGCCCAAGAAACAAATTTCAGCGCTTTTCATGGAGTCAGTTCAATGACCCAGTGTCTGTCTAGCTTCTTATACAGATAACCAGTTTTTAGAAAACAAACCTAGGGCAATAATCACATGGTCATTATATAAAGACGTAATTAGTGGAATGCTTGAGGTTATGACATAAATATTTTAGAAAAATTTTTCATGTCATTTAAAAAACATTTTAAAGAATTTTGGGGTTAGTAATAAAGTAAACAGAAATATGTATCCATGTAGCTACCCTTAGCCTCTAGTGTTCCAAAGTAAAAAATTTAAGTGCTTCCTTCACCCTACCATTCACTTTACTTCTGGGGGAGAGCTGCAAGCTTTCCCTCACTTCACAGACACGTGACCTGAGGTGGGCGGATAAGTGACTTGCTCAGTTAGACAGCGTGCCAATACCTGCATTAGGAGGGTTAGATGCAAGAGCTGTGGGCCCGCGTCTGGTCTGTAAGTCCATCACTGCAGAGGCCCATCAGCACTTGACACCACCTCTCTAAAAGCTTCTCTTTTGAGAGGAAATTCTGGCTTAAAAAATCAGAGTTGCTATTATCCAGCAATGGGACTCCTTGCCAGTTCTCTTCACAGTAATTATGGGCCTAAAATTTGCCACTGGGTCTCTGAATTTTCCCAGAATGTTCACTGACAGAATGAACACAAAGTCTGTACACATGAAATCTCCCGGTGCAATCTCTATTGCTCTTGGCTAGCAGCCACGAGCGTTTTTAGGTGATAGGTGGTCTACAACAACTCTGAAACAATTCATTTCAGTTATTCTAAACAAAACAAATCCAGGAGATGATTATGTGGCGATCCAGTTACTCTTTTCTTCTTTTTAAGATAAAACTTAGGTCCTGATAGGTCCTGGAGTTCTCAGAAGCCATTGGTGAGCAAGTGGTACATTGGAAAAACACAGGCTATGGAGACATTCAGCTTGAGTTTGAGGCCCAGTCAGCACTGAATGTATTACCAACAAACATTAGTGCTCTTCCCTTCCTCCCATAACTAGGAAGAAACATGCATGGCCTTGAGGAACTCAACAAATAGAGTGTGCAAGTGAAGTCACACAGAAATACTCAATGGTCATTCATTTCTACAACGACTATCCATATTAGTCAGACATTCATCTTTTTAACACCACTGAATTAGTAGGAGAGTTGGGAGTGGTGGCAATCTAGCACGGTCCCAGCTTCCATCAGCACTTCCCATAACTATATCTGAAAGAGTGCTGACAGTTAATCAGAATGTACTGCTAAACACCTTGCAGCAAGAATGTCCTGTGGAGAAAACCTCTCACATCTTCCTGGCTTCATTTTTTAATGCGATTTGTTGCATTAAATACTCAAGACACTACGTAATGTCGGGACTTCATCGTGTACCTTGAGGAACTGAAAGTGATGGAGACACAAGAAAAGACCTTGCAGCTTCCCAGGGCAGGCACGTGCACAAGTGAATCTGGTACAAGATAGTGATGCATGTGAAACTGTCCATAAGAAGAGAGACAGTTTACCATCCGAAGGAGAAGCAGGGGAGGAAAGCCAGTTCCCGACCCCTTGAGAGGTGGTTTCCTTTTCAGTGTGAGTGTGGATTCTGGAGTCACCCAGCTTGGGTTCCAAGCCTGGTTCTACAAATCTCAGGTTGTTTGACCTTGGGCAAGGCCCTCAGCCACTTTGTGCCTCAGTTTCCTCATCTGTAAAATGGGGATAATACTGATGATGATTACTAATCCACATGAACTTTTAGAGGATCATGTGAATTAATACTCAAAGAGCTGACTCTGTAAGGGTTAGCCATCCTCTTGAGGACTGAACTGGCACAGCATGGTGCCATCATCATGGTAGTCACGGTTGAAAGAATCTGTCATGAAAGGCACACCATGTGACACACGCCAGCTCAAGCACCTTATGTTCCTAATTTTATTTTATTGAATCTTCCCAGCAAGCAGACATTATTATCCTAATTTTTAAGGGATTGCCTACAAGAGTGGAATAACTCACTTGAGATCACGTAAGCAGTGAATGGCAGGTGGGGGTTCAATCCCATGACTGTCTAGCTCCCAAGTCCATGCTCCTCCTATCACTCTACACTGTCTTTTGCCATTTCTTCATATTTGCACATAGAGAGAATCTACTTCAATTGAGTGTATGTAGATTTGGCTTTGTTATCAAGCTGCACCCCCCCACACACTTTATACCTATTCCCCATTTTTTAACTGGTCCCTTCAAGAAAGCTGCTACATATCTTAAAGGTGAAATAGTGCAGGCTAATTAAAGTATGGAGCACCAGGTGACTTGCTAGAAAGTAATTAGTAAAACCCTTGAATTAGGGTGCCCCTCACACTAACGCAGAAAACAGCTTATCGATGTTAGATGTTTCATCTTGGTAAGAGGGATCAGCTCCTTTAATCCCTGGCTAAGCTGGGCCTCTGCTGTGAAATGTATACAGATCCAAGTGCATGTCCATTTATTTGTGGTGGCGTACTATCTCCTTTAATCATAGAAAATATTTGCTGAGTGATCATTATGTGACATGCGTTGCACTAGATGTTTTACATAAGGTATCTTCCCTAAGTTTCCAAAGTGGCCCAATGATGGAAGCACTGTCATTATCCTCATTTTACAAACACACTAACCCAGGCACAAAGGGGAAGAGTAACTTGCCCAGCTTTCCCAGGTTATCTGTGGAATGTCTCAATGGAGCTGGGATACAAATGTAGGCGATCTGCTTTCTGAGCTATAATCGCTGTGATATATGTTGTTCCTTCCTCTGTTTCTCTGAATCAAAGCAAAACATTTTACGTCAAACAAGCAAACTGCTATGCTTCACAGCAGAAATGTAACCCAAATCCTAGTTCCTAGACTGCTAGCGCAGTTAACCCTTGAACAACACAAGTTTGAATTACAGGGGCCCACTAATACATGGCTTTTGTTCAATAAATATTGTAGGTGCATTTTCTCTTCCTTCTCATTTTCTTAACAACACTTTCTTTTCTCTAGCTTTATTGTAATAGTACAGTATACAATATATATATAACATAAAAATGTGTTAATTGACTACATTATCAGTAAGGTTTCCAGTCAACAGTTTGCCAACAGTAGTTAGGTTTGGGGGATGTCAAAAATTATACATGGATTTTTGACTGTGCAAGTTCCTAACTCCTGCACAGTTCAAGGGTAAACGGTAATTCTTCCTTGATGCTTTAGCTGGGATGAGAGTACCTTTTTCCTTTCCTTTAGTTGTACAACCATATGCAAGCAAAAGCTATGAATATTATAATTTATGTGGTGATAGAGCTAGAAATCAGTTTGGTGTTTGGGGGCTGGGTATGTAGCCAACAGAAAGTAATTGCATAAAGCCTCTTAATCCTGTATATGTTTTACCTGTACTGTAAATCTCCTTCATTAAATCGGTCATTTGTTCTATACAAACCCACAGAATAAGGAGCCATAAAAAAGTTAAATAAAATTTTTAGCCTAATGATATATTGATTGTGTATACATATCTTTATTTTTATATATTCTTGTGTTATCATAAAAAGGCCTGTGAAAAGCTGAGTTTAAATAATTATTCACATATAATATTACCATTAAATTAATTGCCTATTATGAAAATGATTGCCATCTTTAGAATTATTTTGCTAAGTGAAGTAATTAGAACTAATATTTTATTTTCTATTTCAGTTCCAAAAATTGATTTTATATGCTAATTAGATTATAAAAATTGGGATATCACTTTATTAAAGCAAAATAAATGCCTAATCAAGCTTTATGTTTGACAGCATATAGTATTTGGTGTTTCTCAAGGAATTTTGCTCTTGAAAACATATTGCTGATTATTATATATCAGCACTGAAGTGGAAACTTCTCAGTTTTACAGGCTAAAGTATCTGATATTCCAAGAACAAAGGGGTGTGGGCCTTGAACCAGTATAGAAGTTTGGGAAATCACACCTTCGAATTACTAAGAAAGCCACTGGGTCTTAGTACTTCGAGAGAAAAGCCGGAAAGAGAGACGAGCCATTTTACAAAAGTCAAAGGTGTTACTGGTATTATAGTCAACAAAACATATTTTCTCTATTCCTTACAGTTATCTGGCTAGGTAATTATTGTTATCATTTCTACAGATAAGGAAACTAACCCAGACAAGGAATGTAATAACCTGTACACTACCCAACAGCTGGTAAGTGGCTGAGTTGGGAATCAAACACAGGTCTGCTGGTCAAAGGCCACATTTTCTTCACTCCTTTAACCCTACAAGGTGCAAACAGTTTAAATGAATATGTTTTAAACATAGGATTGAGCTTCCTGATGATTTTGCCCTTTGGCACAAGGGTCTTGATAATGCTTCAAATTGAAGTAAGTAACCTAACCTGGTTTTACACCAACTATGGTAAATTGTAGCAAAAATGCATGAAAACACAGAAGATGCATTAGAAACAAAGACAGAAATAATAGTTTCATATATATAAATGGAGTTAGTGAAAAGGAAAGGGAGAATCACTCAGTGTGGCAAAATAGTAATCCTAATTCCAGTTGAGGTAATAATAACCTGGGAGATTTGAGTAAATTCCCCATCATTATGGCCTTCAAATAGCTTTTTGTAGAAAGAAAGGTTATGCTTTTTAAGTAACAACTTCTCCTTTGCTACAGAAATGGCTGATAAGATTGATTCCACCTCTAAAAGTGATAGGCAGTAGGCGTCTGGTGGGCAGACTGTACATCCCTCCCTCCCTCCTTTCACTGCTGCAAGGAACACAGCAGGGATGCATTAAATAATGTCACCCAGCTTTGTCCCCGTGATCCTGGTAGAGAGACAAAAAATAACAGTTATGATAAAATGCCCCAGCAGCTAAAATTGTCAGATTCCTGAGAGGCTTCTATCATCAATCAAACTCCTGTGGCTGTACTAGAAGTCAGTTCTCTTTTCAACTGTGCTTTCCAGCCCCTCTCCACCTGACCCCAACTTCTTCATTTTATTATATGACTGACAAATGTGTCGATATGCTGAACGGTTTTTATTTTCTACATGGCAGATTCAACATACTCGGGTTTTGAACCTAACTCTACCATTGTTTATCTGTACTATACGAAATTCATCTAAACTTCTCTGGCCTTTGAGTCCTCATTGGCTTGGCATTTCTCATGTCCTTAATGGTCCAAATTCAGGTTAACTTGGTTTAAGATGAAGGTTTATGGAAGGAATAGTTAATAAACTGAAGTCTGCATTAACGCTCTGGGAAATGTCTCTGTTACAGGACATGGGTTCAAATTAGACTTATGTAGAAAGAATATCCTCATTGTTTTAGGATGAACTGTGTCCCACCAGAGTTAACACTAATCCACAGTAACTCAGAATGGGATTGTATTTGGAGACAGGCCTTTAAAGAGGTACTTAGGTTACAATGGGATTGTTAGCATACTCCCTAATCCCTATGACTGGTGATTGTCCTTCTAAGAAGACAATAGGATATAGAAAGAGAAAGAAATCAGTGCACACACAGAGATACAACCATATGAACACAGCCAGAAAAAGGCCCCCGTCTGAAAGCCTAGGAGGAATGCCTCAGAAGAAACCAAACGTGCTGATGACTTGATCCCAGATTTCTAGCCTCCAGGACCAGGAGAAAATACATCTCTACTGGTTAAGCCACTCAGTCTGTGATCCTTTGTTATAGAAGCCCTAGCAAACAAATATACTCATTATAGAAATTATCGACCTCCTTGGATAGAATGAACCATTCTTATGATGAATTTTTCATGCTATAGTGGAAAATACATATGCTTTAAACAATTTCACCCTCAATTTCAAAGTTAGTAACTTATTCTTTAGACTATAAACAAACACTCTGATATGTGTTACACTCAGATATTTAAATGTGTTTTATTACTTCAAGTAATAGGCTTGAATCAGATTTTCAAGAAGTCTGGATTTTAATATTAGCTAATAATAGTAGTTTTGCAGAATATTTAAAGGGCATGAGGGAAGGAAATATTAATTACACAGATTTATTGTATTTTTGTTTGTTTTAAATAAATTTCTACATTTAATAATTTGGTTAAGAAAAATATGGCAATTTGTCATCACAGGTGTTGGATTTAATGGTGCGAAGCAGTACAGTTCTGCCCAAAGTGAGGGCAACATGCTTTTCTCTAGGATACCAGTAAATGTCCAAAGATACAAGAGGCCTATAAAGACATGCCAGATCTTACTGATCAGAAAGGGATTCTTCTGGGGGAAAATGCACACACATGGACTATCACTGCACTCCAAATTATTAACGTAGAGAAAACTACATGAAGAGCCACAGCCTGAGAAAGCCTAGATTCACGTACAAGCAACCCGGACAATCAGTGTTACAGTGCAGTTCTAATTCTAGGATTAAATCTTATTGCACAGTCACTGGTCAATTCTTTTCATTCTTATAGAGCTCCAGCAAAGGTAATAAAATGAGTATCAGGTCCTGTTTCATACAGAAGAAAACTGAGGTATAATGGATTTGCAGAAGCACAAGATCTGTTAGGTGGTTAGTGGTGTCATCAAGATGAGAACCCAAGAATTTTGTTGTACGTTAGCCAAGTATTCCTTCTTTCCAAGAGAAGGTGTTACGACACATATGCTTCTTTAAAATACAAGGTCATTTCCCCTTTCTATATGATTCTTCTATGGTTATATGCAGGGAAAAAATCAAAGTCACTAACATAATATAAATTCTTAAATATTTAACAACCCATGTTCTTTCTCTCTCTTCCCTCAAGCCTCTTTAGCAACAAACAGAAATGTTAAGTTGTATACTTTTTAAAAAACAAATATGCCGAAAGGAAGAGTCTCCTAGAAATAATGAAAAGTTTATAGAACTTTTTCTCTTTTGATCTTTAAAAAGAACATAAGGTTAAGTCACTAAGAAAAAAGTTCTATGAAATAGGTCCCCTGGGCTGTGTGTATCTATGCCCCTGAGTTATTTTTAATAAAGCATATAAACAGTGAGTTTCTTTGGTCTTTGAAGGCTTGGACTCTAGACTTTTGACATTTAAGCATCTTTATGTGTGTGAAGAGCAGCTAATTGAAAAAGTGGGTGGGGCTGCTAGAAACAGAGATGGAGTAGCGATATTTTAATGTGGAGCCTAATGTGCTCCACGGCAGCCGTTAATTTATTTCCACTAAGACAGAGAGCCTTCTGCTTGAAACCGATGGGGAAAATAATGAAGAAATCTGGAGGCAGAGTGAAAAAGATAGGCTGTCTTTGACAAGGTGATTCTTCAGTTTGTAATTAGCAACTTGGGAAGACTAGCTGATTATTTAAAATACTAATCTCACTTTTTTAAAAAACTGCCTTTCATTGATATTTGCCCTTTCTATCCCATCCTGTAAGTGGACCATGTATTTTATAGAAAACAAATTAATTAAACGAGTGTCAGTATATACTGGCTACGGTTCTAGAAACCTTGGCATGGTCTTTGGTTTTCGATGTTTGGTTTCAGAAGCAAATACAGTACCCACTTCTGACAAACATCTGGTTATTTTAACTTCCTGGAGTTAGAAGGCCAATCTCCACCCTCCAAAATGTGCTACACATTCTGTCTTTCCAGAACTTCCTGAAATACATACTATCTGGCCAGCAAACTATTGTTTTTAATTATACCAGCTGACACATACAAAGACTGGCTTTTCATGAAGCAAAGGGCAAGCGCTGAGCATAACATTAGTTCACAATAAAGCAAGTTATTCATAACTATCTGGAATTGACTAGCATTTTTTCAACAGCTGAGGTAAATGTCTTTTTTTTTTTAAATTTAAAAACTACTCTTATCTCCTCCACCTTAAAGAATGTTCAAAGAACTCATTTCCTCTCAAAAGTCCTTTCCTCTGGCTAAAGTTCTATGCTCCCCTCCACCCCCCTCCCCCGCAACAAAAAAGCTCACAGTATTTTCAATATTGGGAATCTCAGCCTTCCGCTTTACTTTCTCTTCTTTCTACAATCCACAAATATTTATTAAGATACAACTTCATTATACATTAAGTTGGATCCTATATAATTTATATACTTAAATTGTTTTTACTTACAAAAATAGCTCTGGATATCTTTTAACAAAATGTGGAGAAAGAAAAGAGAAGTAAGATATAATACCTGCCCTCAAAGTTCTTTACAACCTCAGTGATGAAGCCAAGAAAGCGTAATGAGCTACCATAATAATGGGCCTGAATCAACCTAACTTGAGTGACGTAAAATAAAAGGAAGCAAGAGCTCAGAGATGGTGATACTTCCTCCTGCTAGAGTAGAGAAAGCTTTCTTTGTAGAAGAATGGTATTAATCTGGATCGTAAAGGTTTATTTGGACAAAAGAGAAGGCATTCTAGCCCCGAAGCATTCCCTTTGTCATAGCTACAGCACTCCTATTTTCTTCCTTTTCTCCGTAGCCAGCTCACACACCCTCAGGGGCATCACTGTTTCTTGACTTCTCAAGGAGCCTTGCAAAATTGTTTTACTTAGATACTATCCCGTGTCACTACTGTCAGTTCCTTTAACCAATACCCACTTCTGAATGAAATTACGAAGACCGTTGAATCAAATCTACTCCTTGTTACTTCCTACAATCACATTCATCTATCCCGTAAAGAACCATTTATTAGAGTCTACATATAGCTGTAAAAATGTCTAAACATAACAACATGAGAAATGACCAACTTAGTCAGACCCAGCACCCATACCTGACTTATCACTCTGGAAATGAGCGGTAGTTCTCAGTTTTTCTTCTGTATCTTCACCCCTGAAGGCCATGACTTACTCCCCCCATGAACGTGGTAACTCCTTCAGACAGTGCTTCTAAGAGGAGTGGGGAAATGGCTCCCTTTCTTAGAGTAATACAGCAGGTGTTGCTGTGGGAAGAGAATTAGGTAACGTAACAGAGACCCTCAGGTGATCTTGATATTCTTATGCTCCCCATCCTCAGATACCCACCACTGAAAATCAACACTGTACCATATATGTGTCTTCTTAAAATCAAGCTCAATGAGTACCATGCTAACTTTCCTAATAACCTGTAATGGATGTATCTGAGAATGTATCTAAATAATTTTAAACTTACCTATATTTCACAATACCAGTGTTCAAATGTCCTTTACAACTTAACAACTATTAGGTAGAATAGCACTGACCGCACATAATCATGCAGCTATATCTCTCTCTCTTTACCTAGGTGTCTCTCTACTTACACTCTGAACATCTTGAGGTTAAGGACTATTTGTGTTTTCATTTTTGCCTTTGCATTTCCAGCACCTGAGACAGGCCTGGAACTTAGCATTATCTAGGACAATTAAATGATCATTTTTGACATTTAAACATGGCCAGATCTTGGCAATTTCATTGGATTCAACCTAATCATTGGAAGCAATGACAGATGAATGAAACAATAAAAGATGAGCCTACCCCTGGCTGGTGTAGCTCAGTGGATTGAGCACAGGCCTGCGAACCAGAGGATCGCGGTTCGATTCCCAGTTAGGGCACATGCCTGGGCTGCAGGCCAGTTCCTAGCAGGGGATGCACGAGAGGCAACCATACATTGACATTTCTCTCCCTCTCTCCTTCCCTTCCCCTCTAAAGAAGAATAAAAAATAAATAAAGATGAGCCTAAACATTCTTTAGGGCTTCAAGGAAAGGGAATGGAGAAGAAAACTCAACTCGTATTTACTGAAAGTTTGATGGAATAGGTCTGGGCTGGGACCCAGTCACCTCCATTATAGCTAGTATCACAGATGATCTTATGCAGATGATGCATGGACCACATCATAACAAATGCTGCCCTTTGGAGCACAAATGGAGTAGAATGTACCTCTGGTCAATCAGGAGGAGATAAGAGAGAAACCTGCCTCTCATCTCCTCTTTTCCATATAGATTATGCTCATCCGACCCAGAATCAGCTGTGGCATGAGGTCCAAAGAGCCCTGGACAGTTTGTATGGCTGTCCTCACCTGGCCTTATGATACTAATGCTGTTTTCATACTTATCTTGTCCTTTGAAACGTACTAGCAGCTTTGTGACTATCACTCAGCAATGTCTCCCCACTCCATCCCGGTCTGCACTGAGCTTGCACAGGGTGGAATCATTCAGCTCCTGTATCTCTGAGTGGGCTCTTTTAGGAAAAACTTTCTCTAATGTGCTCTGAGACAAAAGCACCCAGAGGTCACTGTGTACTTTGTTCAGGTGGCCTCAAAGTCTGAAAACCCAAGGGACTTTTGGACAGATTTCACCATGTTGTGATTAATTAGTGACCACACCTGTCAGGCTAGGGGGAGGTCCTCAGGGTGCTTCCCACAAGATGGTGCAGCAGCTCTTGTCAGAGCCATGAGAGACAGGTGAGAAGATGATCTCCAAAACTAGGTGGGAGGCAGTGACCCTGTAAAGTGGGCTGCTGCGTCCCCAGATCTAAACTCCCATATTTCCATCTTCTCAGATAGAATAAAGGTGAATGTTTATTCAGTGAAAATCAGAGACACAAATCCTCCAAGGCAACGCATCACAGATGCAGGTGTGACTGATGGACACACTGTGCTAATAATTGTGCTAGTTACTTTGAACGAGGTAGTACTCACAAGGGATAACACATTACACTTGTGTTAGGTCATCAAACACATCACACAGGGTGGCATGGTATCAATATACTATTCATTATGTATATTTGCCTGGGTCCCTAGACTTTATGGCTACTCTGTAGAATATTAAAAATATGAATGTTTCAATAGATACATAAAAGAAAAACTTTATTAACATAAAATGGCAAATATGATAAACCTGCAAAAAAATCACATGGGGAAAGAAAGAAATAAAAAAGGAAAGAAAGAAGAAAGGAAGAGAAAAGAAAAGGAAAAAAACCCTGTGTGTACCTACCTATCCTCAGAATAGAGGACTATTGCAGAAACCAATAATGTAAAAAATACATAAGGGAGAAAATACAATAAATCCCACCCTTTGAAAAATGTTATTTCTAAAAATTGGGATGACACTGCCAAAATCTGACCTCCATTCACCATCCATCCATCCAGGAAACAGTGCCTAAGTGCCAACTGTGTCCAGGTATTATCTCAAACAGGATATGATCATATGCAAAAGCCATACAAAATCCCTGTGCTCCTGGAGCTTAACTTCTACTGAGGGAGTCAGACCAAAAACACACAAGTATATAAACTGAATTCGTGTAGTCAGGAGCAGTGGTGCCAATGTTTAACAAGTTTGGGGGAGGGAGTGCTTAATTTGTAGATTCTGCCATAGTGTAAATACTACCCCTCTGGACGATTCGAACAACCAATGTGACGTCACAATCAGTGTGATGGTATGATGTGCACAGCAACTGGCTCAGCAGAGCAGTGCCACCCAGATCCAACTCATGCCTGCATGCGAGATAAAGAATCAAAGTGTGTTCAGGGGCCAGATACTACAGGGAATGGTGGGTCTTTCAGGCAGATGATCAGAGCAAACCTTTAGCTAGTGACATTTGAGCAGATGCTTGAATGAAGAAAAGAAGTCATAAAGTCATGAAGGAAAAGTTGGAGGTAGTGGGGGAGAAACAGGGAGCACAAAGGCCCTGGTGCAAGAAATGGCTTTTATGTCTGAGGAACAGAAAGGCCACTGTAAGAGGAGGGGTGGGCAAGGGCTGAGTCACATACAGCCTCCTCGGCACTGCGTGGAATTTAACTTGTATCAATATACGTATGAGATGGGGGAGTCATTGCAGAGCTGTAAACTGGACAGTGATGTGGCCTGATTTGTATTTTTAAAAATCAATCCGGCTGCCGTGCAGAGGAAACACTGCCCTGCAGCAAAGTGCTCTGCAAAGGAGAAAACAGGATGACCAATCAGAGTGGTGTAGTAATCTGGGTAGGAGGTAGAAGTAGCTCGGAGTGGAGTGGTAGAGGCAGAGATGATGAGAAATGCTCAGTTTGAAATACAATGGACAAGTAGACCTACCAGAAGTCATTTAGGGATTGGATAAACTGGGGCAAGGGAGGGGTCAGAGACAATCTCAAGAACTTCTGTTAGGTTCAGCTACTATGTGAAAAATGGGCTTAGCCACTATGTGGCATCATTTGCTGAGAAGGAGAACACTGAGGCAAGAACAGGTGCAGAGGGAAAATCAGGAGTTCACCTTTGGTCATTTTAGGTGCAGTTTATTGACATCCAAGTGGAGATGGCAAAGAAGAGGCAGAAAATACAAAGTCTGTAGCTCAGGACAGAGGTCGAGAATGAAGATACAGATTGATGATCTTAGTGATCATGCCATTGAAGCATTGTTTAAGAAGCCCTGTCTCAGAGAATAATGACAGAGACTCAGCCTTTAAGAAGCCCCTGGGAAGGAAGCAACCTCTGATAGGCAGACATGCCCTCTGTTAAACTCTCCATGTTCCTGAAGCTACAGCTCTTAGTGGGGATACTCCATTTCCAGAAAGATCCTGTTCAAATCCGTACTTATTACAATCTAAAAGACCTTTCTTCCCTATCAGCTTAATGAGAGAACAGGTGTTCTGATGTTCAGAAGACGGAGCAATGGTTCTCAACCCTGGCTGTACTCCGTAATCACCAGGAAGAGAAATACAAACATCTGGGCTCCACCCAAAGAAATTCTTACCTAATTCTTGAGCAGTTATAGGTGGTATGGATTTAGTTTCAAAGGAGTTAAATTGGACACGGGACAGGAAAGACAGTGATGAACCAAAGACCCGCAGGCCTGGACAAAATTGAGGCTACTTGCCAAAGTCATCTGGAAAGAGAGATGGTTGTGGTCTGCAGTAGAAAGATTGCATCGTGATTTTGAAAG
>PVKM010024638.1:0-20403 GCA_004027735.1 Carollia perspicillata
ATAATGCAAATATGCAATATCTTGCAAGTTTTCTGTAATAGCAAAGTGAAATTTGTCTCTCTGTTTCAGCTGTTGGGATGTCCCCTCTTGGGGTCCAACTCTGGTCTTTTCACAGTTCTGGGTTTTTTTTTTTTTGTATGACTTGTTGGTATTTTTTTTAAAAAGCAGACTAAGGAAGGTAGAAGAGATAAAATTGGAAAGAAAGGAAGAAGGAATAAAACAAGAAAGGAGGTAGAGAAGCAAAGGCATTGAGAGATAAAATTTCTTTAAAATTAAAGAATTTAAAGAAAATAAAATTTCTTTAAAAATTTCTTTAAAAAATCAATCAAACAAACAAAAAACAAAAACATTAAAAAAAAAAAAAACCTCTTGCTGGTTTCAGACTGGTCAAACCAGTCTTTCTGTTCTTGCTGGCTGCAGCAGACTGAGGGGCAAGTTTACAGATGTGGTCTCTGGGTCTCCGGGTCTCTGGAGGTGCACGCTCACACTGGGTCTGGGTGTGGTCCCCAGGTGCTCCACAAAGCTCTCTCTAACCGGGTTGTGGTTGTTCGAACCTGGTAGGGCCGCCTCTGGCCACAGGACTCAGGCACACACTCTTTCCAGGGCTATGCATGGGTGCTCACAGCCTCTGTGTGTTTGCCACTCAGTCCTTACTCCCCTCTCTGCAATTTCAAGCAACCAGGTCTCTCCCAGTGCTGCTCAAATCCTGCCTGGTCAGGGAGGGAGCACCGACCCAGCTCTCTCCCAAGATCCCTGTAGTCGGCCCAGTGGGCCTGGGCCCAGGGCTGCAGCCTCCCTGGTCCCCATGCTGATCTCTGGGCCCTTATTGTCCTGAAGCAGTCTCGTTACCGTCTGTTTTTTTCAATGTCCACTACATTTTTTGATCTCCTATTTTCATATATGCTGTGGTACTGTTGGTTGTCTGCTCTGTTCCTCTGTAGATCGGCCAGGTTACTCCCCTGTGTGTAGGGGGAAGTGGAATCTGCTCTCCCTTACCTAGCCACCATCTTCTCTCCCCCAGAAAGCATTTTTCAAAATTCAGAAGTTTAAAATATCCATTATAAAACTTGAATCCTCTCCTTAATTAAAAAATTATAAATTGTGGTCATTTGCTTTTTTCATTGCTGTTCAAGTACAGTTGTCTCCATTTTCACCCCACCATGCCCCCTGCTCCACCCATCCCCACCTCAAACCTACTCCCTTTGGCTTTGTCCATGTGTCCTTTATACACATTCTTTGATGGCTCTTCCCCTATTTTCTTCTATTATCCCTCTCCCCTCTCTCCTCTGGTTACTGTAAGATTGTTCCTTATTTCAATGTCTCTGATTCTATTTTGCTTGCATGTTTGTTTTATTGATTATGTTCCACTTATAGGTGAGATCATATGGTATTTCTCTTTCACCGCCTGGCTTATTTCACTTAGCATAATGCTTTTATTTTTTTACTCCTAAAATCACAAGACCTACCCAACTTCAAGTAACATACTTTCTTTCTACATAAATTTTTTTAGAACAGAGAAAAATGTAGTTTTCCATCACAGTTTGTCACAGTAATATCCTTAATTCTATAGCAAAAATGTTATATCTTAAAAAATAACTATAGTCTAACTTAATTAAAAATAATTGCAAATGTAGTTATGCAATTCAGCATAAGTACAACCTACTCCCATAGTTGTTTTAGAAATGCAGAGATGATTTAGCATTAGGCAATATATGAACTTAACCATTTTAATATAGAAAAATCAACAAAAGATAAAAATGCATTTGCTACATTTTATTAGATATTTTTCACATAAAACAATTAAACAGCTAAAGAAGAACACATCCAAACTTGATAGACTAGAAATATATGAGCCATATTATATTTAAAGTTGCAACATTAGAAGTGTTTTTGCTAGTTAATTAAGAATTCTGAAAATATGGAAGCATATTCAGTATAACTGTTTAATTCAGTATAACTGTTTATTTCAGTATAACAAGGAAAAATATGCAGGGTAGATCTTTCTTTGGCCATCATTCCCTTAGTGTTGCCAATGGAAATAGCGTTCTTCCTTAGAGTTGCAAGAAAAGCATTTTGGGGACCCACATATAGGAGGATGAGGTGTAGTGGTATGATTTACTGGGGCTGGAGCAAACACAACGGACTGCACCCAGGTGTCCAGTGTCTCATTCATGACCAGATGGCTCAGCTCCACCCCGCTGTGGAAGGAGACCAGATGGCTCAGCTTGGTCCCACCATGGAAGAAGTCCAGCCTTTTCTTCACCAAACCCAGAAGAAGAGCCAAGGTCCAGAAATTTTGTGGTGTTGGCTCGACATTGGTAGGGCATCTGAAGCTTTTGTAGTTCAGTTCAGTCCATGCCAAATCTTAGTCCAGCAAAGTCTCCATCCCTAGCCAGCCAGCTTAGTTTCTATTGCCAGCTGTGCTGCTGCACGTAGGCCTGTGCTTGGAGCCCACCCAAGCTTGGGCCTGTGTGACTGCTGGGCCTGCATGGTTGCAACAGAGGAAAAATACCCCAAGGAAAAGGCATACAAATGAATGCAGAGGGGCCTTGGTTAAGCTTTGAATATATTATCTTGGGCCTGGGAAAGGTCAGCTTTCTTTTAAACTAACCAATCTCTTTCTTAATTCTTGAGGGGCTTGTGCTGGGTCCTTCCCCTATGCGATCCCTTTCCTAGATTTTCTGGGGCTCTGTTTTGCTTATCCAATCCGATTCTTTTTAGGAGGTATGATTGTTTCCACATTGTAGCCTTGACTTTAATATCTTTAAGTATTCAGATATATAGTGTATATGTGTGTGTGTGTGTGTATATATATATATATATATATATATATATATATATATATATATATAAACATTCTTCCAACATATTTCTCCCTCTTTCTAAACACACGCACACACTTACATTGTCCATCTAATTTACATACTAAAACAATTTTTCTGGAAATTCAGGCATCTAGAGCACAGTAAACCATAAGCAAGTATTTATGTGTTTTAGAAATGAGTATCTATTATTGAATAAAGCATAGGCTAGGATAAAAAAAAAAGGCTATTTTCAATTAAGATCTTTTTTAAACAGAAGACCTTAATGGAATTGACCACTGATAGTCTGTATCACAGCTTCTGTTTGTGCCAATAGTAGTTTTAGGAGTAAAACAGTGGTAAGATATTAAAAGATCATTTGAATGCTTATTATTGGACATATATTTGCTCATGGCTTTGTGTGCCGTTTTTAAGAAGTAAAAGTACTCCTGTGTGAAATAAAAGCTGGTGACAATGTCCATCAATAATAAACCAACCCTGCAGTTACTCTTATCAGAATTCTGCTTCTGACTACCACACCAGGACAGCACACTTTTCCTATATCATGTAATAGGTTCCTGTGTACTAATAGTTCCTTTAAAACAAACCCTAAAATATAATTGCTCGATATCTCTCTAGGTATATTGCATAAATCAATCTGAGTTCAATCTCACACTCTACCCTGTGTTATGGGCTGGACACTTAAAATTATATTTCTTAGACTTCTCTGTCAGTTGTTTACTGATTGGATTCTGCCAAAATGAAGTACTTGTCTATGATTGAACATAGAAATAAAAGAAAGAGAAAGCCATGTTATTTGTGCTGTGTCTTCTGTAGAGTAGGCTATTGGAGGCAATTGTGGGCTCTAGTGGTACTGGGGGAAGGAAAGCAGCTTCGGGCTCCTGCAGTATCTGCACGTGGCTTGCTAGTTGTCCACTTACCTAATTTGGTAGCATTTCCAGAGCACTCTCTGCAGGCATAGCAACAAACAGCCTTAGAGGCAGGCTTTAGGTAACATTACTATCTCACTCTACCCCTTCTAACACTTTTGTACTAGTTCTGTTATTAACTAGTCTCTCTTTGAAGTATTTAGACTACCTTCTGTTTCACTTTGTTTTGTTACTTTTTTGGCCTGGACAGGTAAAATATAAGATAAAGAGAATTTTGAATACCTAAGAACATTACGGAGGATAGATATCAAGTCTGAATAAACTGAATTATAGTGCTGTAGTCCGAGGTTGGCCATATTAGTGCTAAAAGAATAGTAGCAGCTATTATTGATTCTCCTTATTTGCTAGACAATAGTAACATTTAGAATTACTTTCAGCCAGTATTAACCACTGGGGTTTGTTAGTTTGGGGAGGGAGAATAATCGGAATGTTTTCCTGTGTAGGGGTTCTTTTGTTTTTATCATCATCTAACTGATTGGTTTAAGACAGCTCCGAAATCTACCACATTCTTCTTGTCTACAGCCTTAGGCTCTAATAGGGAACTAGGTTTACCTTCGGCATGTACATTTTTTGCAAATTATATTTTTAAAAGCACCATCCTAAAATTAGCACTTAAAAAGAAAATGTTCTGGGAAACCTATTTACCAAAAATACATTACTCAAGATAAATATTCACCTCAGTGATAGTATTTTGTAATTGATATCAATTTGCATCAAATACAGGTCTTAAAAACTTCAGACATCACCTTATTAATTTTGAGTTTTAACTTCTCCCCAAATTAATTTTTCCCAGCTCTGTCTTGATCATTTGTAGATAGATTAGACCAGAAGCCAAAAGATGCCATGATTACTGAGGAAAGAGATTGAGAGAGTGAAGTGAGGTGGGAAAGATTTTTCTACACAAGGTTAAATAGAAGAATTACAACATGGGGTTTTAGGTAAAGTAAATGCCATAAAGATGATGAAATTCACAGGTTTTTGCAAGGGGAAAACTCATTATTTGAAATTATATACCATTTTTCTAAAATATGCGCTCCTTATATATAGGCCTGTTTCAGATCCATAGTGTTTGTACATTAAGTACGGAAACACAATACCATACCCATTATCCAAAGAACCATATACTTCAACCTGAAGTGTTAGAAATTTTCTACTGAGAAAATAATTCCTGGCAGATGAAATAATGTTATATGAGCTATTTTTAAAATGGCTGGATGTATCACAAAGCTCTTCAAGAAATATATACTTTAAAACTAACATTGTATATAAAAAAAGGCGCATGCTGCTCCTCTAAATAGAATGTCTAATACAGAAAATAGAAACGAGTTCATTTTAGTTCTTAAAATTTCATATAACAAGTCTGCTGGAAATTTTCACCGAGTTTGGTGGTGAGAGCTTGGCATAGGAATTGGGAATTTATAATCCAGGGATGTCTTACATAGCTTCCTAAGGGCCAGAGTGGTTATTTTCACTCCCTGTGTTTGTTTGTTCAGGCAACAGGAGGGGGAAATCAGCCTTCTGTATTATGTATGCAAATTTGAAAAATAAAACAAATGCTTTCATTAATATTTTATACCTCAGCTTTTAAACTGATACAAATACATGCAGGTAACGCTATAAAATAAAATTTTTAAGATTGAAATATGAGAAATCTAAGTGTACATCCCACCAAGCAGTTCAAAATTGGAGGTGCTATCTTAAGCCATTCAGAGTTGTTATTCTGGATCACCTGAGGCACAGGCAGTAAGAAGCAGGCCCTAAGAGTTTACCTCTACTCTAGTTATGAGCAAATAGAATCTTCAGAACTCTTTATTTCCTCTGGCTTGAAGTGTTTCTAGCCTATTCAACAGAAATGGACTTTGGAAAATGGCCTCTTTTTCAATGGGAGAAAGGCATATATTTTGGCTTTCCACCATTGAGATAATACTTCAACAAATACTGAAAGCTGGCCACAATGATTATAACAAATATAGAAGGAGGGGAATAAAGATACTGAATGATCATATATAGGAGACTTTTTACGGAGTGCTTTCGGGGGAAGCACCTGTGCAAGGCGAGGAAAGGGAGCAAGATTGGGCAGAGAAAGATGCAGTCTTTTTTTAAAAATATATATTTTTTCTATTAAAAGATGCAGTCTTAAAGAAAGTATTAAGTGACTTTACTAGGAGTCTCAAGATAGGATAAAACTTTGGGACTGTCTCAAGTAGGACCAGAGGGCCAGGCCTTTACCTCATGTCAGTTAGGCACTGGGTAGGTCCACTGTCACAGGAAGAATGGCCTGGAAAGAGGCAAGTCTCATAGCTACGGCAATCAATCCCCAAAGGGGAGCAATAGGTGAAGGGTGTTTGCTGGCAACATTCCTAGCAGCTAGGGTAATAAGAATTTTAATCCTGAAGGGGATTTAGGCAATTCAACCAGTGAAATCCTATACAAACTGGGGAAAAATTATCCAATGTTATATATTTGATCAATCTTATTAGATTCTCAATGATAGAAACAGACTGCTATTAGTGAAAATAATTATGGTGAAAATTGAGAAATCCTGAATGCTAAAAACCTACCAAAAGGCTAGTTTGGCATAGGCATATAACATACAAACACATAAAAAGGGATGTATTTATCTCATGTTAATCTACTGTTTATGAACAATCATTTATAACATAATAAAATAGTACAGAAAATCAATTACTCCATCAAAACAAAACTAATAATCAGAAAAATAAAAATTAAAATATTGTTGAATATTATTCCATATTTACATAGTTGTAGAAAAAAGAGCCTTGATTATTAGAGAGAATGTGGAGAAATAGAAATATAGAAATATTTATAGATTACTGATGTTAATATACTAATAAAATTACTTGTGAACATTTTGAATTAGTACTAAAGGCTTTATTAGTTTTTAATATAAATTTGGCAAGAATATTTCATCAATAATTCTATGTTGCATCATATCAGAAAACATATGATGTTAGGTGACACCACTATTAGTGGTGTTAGGTTTGATCACTTGCTATGATAGTAATGGTAGTAGGGCTCCTTGCCCCTAGTTAAGGAGTAGTACCTTCCTATGGTCCTAAAATTACATTTGGCCCTTTGAAGGCAACTGCGAGGCTGATGTGGCCCCCGGTGAAAATGAGTCTGACACCCCTGGTGTAGGCGACAAATAATTGTTTTCAATTAGTATCCTGTTGATATACATTTAATTCAATGTTTTTGCTATAACAATAAATGATAATTAACAAATAATACATAAGCATTATTTTATGCTTATGTAGAAATTAAAGGGAAAATTCATCTATAATTTTGTTAGACTCGAGACATATTCATTTTTTTAATATTAATTTTTAGCCCTGGCTGGGTGGGTGGGTTGCAGTATCTTCCCATATACCAAAAGGCTGCAGGTTCAATCCCTGGTCAGGGCACATACCTAGGTTGCAGTTTGATCCCTGACTGGGTGGGGGTGTATATGGGAGGCAACAGGTGGATGTTTCTCTCTCACACTAATGTTTCTCTCTCTCTCTCTCTCTCCCCCCTGTCTCTCCAAAATCAATAAAAACATTCTTGGGCAAGGATTAAAAAAAAATAATAATAACATATTTTTAATTACCTATACTTTTAAATTATATAAAATAATGTAATTTGTGAATCCACTAACAGAAACAGTGTGGGCAAATAACTCTTGAGAAGTTTCATGGTTTATAGAAAAATAAGGTGACAGAAGGATATAAAAACTCTTTAAAATATAAACTTAATGTTTAAAAGAGTACCTTCACATTCTATGAAAATGTATTTAAATGTCCCAGGTGTTTAACTCACATAGTGAAAACCTGATGTCTTATATACCAAATGTGTTTTGCCAGTGAGGTGGGTGTTAGATTGTAATGAACTAAAATTATGTCTCTATTAAGAAATTTCCTAGTTTTTCCATTTGCATTGGCCAAATACAGTAGAAGGTAGACCATAATTCAGTGATAGTGTCTACCAATTTTTTAAGGCATGATGCTAATTTTAGGAGTTCTTTTAATAAGCAATTCCATGATCAAGACCAGATTCTATAAATCTCCCCTTATTTCCTTTTTCAAGCAACTCTATAGTTTGAGTGAATTATTTCTGAAACCTTGGAGTCTACTAGAAGTTATTTTCTAGAAAACAAAGGAAATAAACATTCATTATCGCTATTATTTTTATTGCATTAACACAGAGTGGGAAAATTTATATCTATGATTCTGACTTTTTATCTTAATCACTACCTTCAAAATGCTTTTCACACTTGAACTTGTCTTCCAACCCCACCCTCAAAAGGTGGTTTTTCTCCATTTAGTGCATGTGTATGACAAATGCACTGCTTTAAAAAATCATTTATTTACCTCTCCACAGCAGACATCTCATTAATCTCTTCTGGAAATTAACTAGCTGCATTAAAATTTAAGCAAGAGTCTTTTTAAAATTCTATAAATACAGCATTGATTAGTCATAACAAGAAAAAGAAAATTAGCCTTACATTGTTAAATATTAGCATCTGAGAAAATTGCTTAAAAACTCTACATCAGAATTTTAATGTACATAATCAAAATATGGCAGCATTTCATGGACTAATTTTTGTTGATTTTTGTTTTTCTGTCTCAAGCACCTTATGGGAATTAAATAAAATTGATACGATTATACTCTACTTTATTTGCAGTCTAATTTTAAAAGTGAAAAAAAAATTGTCAATTTTTTAAATCATCTTTAAATAAATCACAGTTTATTTTACCAGTTAATAAAGCACAAAGACCCAGGTATAATGGTATATTTTCTAACATTTCCTTTTTCATTTTATAAAATTTTTTGTGCAGGTTACTTCTGTACTGAATTTAATTTACCTAGTCCACATTTTATTCTGTTTGAAAATTGATTGCTATTCAGAACTAGTTACATTTTGCCATGCAGGAAATAATGAAAAAGTAATTTAATATTGATAATTAAATATTATATACATCACATTAATTTCTTAAAAATTTAAAACATAACATTTGTATGAAACTCTTATAAATTTGCTCTTTATTTGCAATTTTCTTTCAAATATTCACTTTGCAATTCATATAATACAATAATCCATATAAGGTCTGAACACATAAACCAAACTGGGAGTTGATGAACTTTTCACCCTTTCTCACAGAGTAAAATTTGTCTGAGTTTTTCTCACAAAGAAAGAAATGTGATTGAAAGATAAATTACCATTTAACTTCAAAGTTACAACCTTAGTCTTAAGAAAGGCATAAGCAAGTTACTATTTTAGCATAAAGAGAATATGGAAAGGGCCAGAATAAATATATAACACATGTATTATATAATATTTATGGCATACAGCATATATAGTATATTATTACATATTTAAATATAATTTGTGATTTCATAATTCTATAACAGAGTGGAAGGAGCTAAGGTATGGAAGTCAGACAAACCCTGGTTCAGATCCTGCCATATTCCTCACTTGGGCATGTTTTTTAAACCTTTCTCAATTTCACATTTGTCTCCTATAAAATGGAGGAGCAAGGTACCTAATTTACAGAGTTCTTTAGGATGCTCTGTGACAGAAGGGCAGTAAGTGCTTTACATGTACCAACTCTCCCAAAGCTTTTAAGGCCGATTGTCTAATGCAGAAAAAAACATGGTCGAGGTACTGTGAGAGTAAACACATGGCCCAAAGTCACACAGCTTATGCAACCCAGCGCCCAAATCCAAATTAGCTCGACTTGCCCTCTCCTTCTAACATGCATCAGCTCCTGTACAGCTAGATATACAGTTGGCGCTCAAGGAATGCTGGGCTGCTTCCTCACTCTTTCCTAACGTTAAATGTCCTGGGGAAGTCAATTCATCTAGACATCAGCAAGACATGTTTGCATTTGCTATGGAACTAGACACAAAGAGTGAGTAATATAAAACTTCACCACTTTCAAAGTTAAAAAATAGAAACAGTTGTGGGAAAAAGGCAATTTAGGGAGAATTTTTGTTCTTGCCTATATGCTTTATGATACAACCGGGGTAAATGTTTATTGGGCAATAAAGTTTTCTACCCATTGTTATTACCCAAGGCACAATCTATGATCATTTTCTGCCTGTAGTTTGTTATTTGGGTTGAATTTACTGCTAAGAAAAAGACATATTGTTGTCAAACCAGGAATGTAATTCCTCTCTTGGTCTAGCCAACAAATATGGTATTACGTGTTGGGATACCCTCTTAACATCATCAGCCACCAGCAGCAGTAAACTCTGTCACAGAGGCAATTTAAACTTCCTAACTAGTTAACTTTCCTGAGCAACCATGCCCATGGTGGTTTATTTTGAAGATGCCTTTGTTATCCTTCATTTGCTCATGCTTCACTTGCTCTCCCATTTCAGTCTTTCAGGCTCCCTCACTAAGAACTGAGGGAAAGGATTCAAGAATACAGAAACGATTATGTCCCCTTCCATCAGTGTTCTGTTTGGAAGGGGACATGTACACTGGGGAGACGGTGGGTGCATGGAAGTTATTAATAAGGATATTCCTTATTTACATTTCTGTGGTGCTTTGCAATGTAAATGTAAACCTTCCACATGCCCTCTCATGTCCTTAACTACATTGCAAGTTAGAAAGGCAAATATTACTACCCGAATCGACATACTGAGAAATTTGGGAATGAGGTATTTGTAAAACTATCTTGCCAGTAATTAACAATTAATACTCAAAACTGAGTCCTAGCATTTCCATTCCAGTGTTTTTGTCAGCATACGAGAGCACAAAGAAATTACTGTACTTTTGTGTCATTTATTTGTTAGCTGCTATAAGTAATGTTTGAATAATTAAGTTGTGAAAGAAAATAATATCCTGGCACTTTCCTATAAAATATAACTGTGATATAATATTTTTAAAGCAAAATAAAAACACATGATTCTGTATGAATAAACTGTCTACCACCCCACTTCTAGACTGAGCAAAAATTTCAATTAAAAAGAAACTTCTCAGAGTAATTCCATTGAATCTGGAAGCTACGCAAATAATCTGAGCTCAGCATAAAACTAAAGTGAACAGAACACTTAAAACTGGTTGGGACACTTCTGGGTTCATTTCTTACGTGTACTGAGGTTAGAAGTCATCGCTTATTGTATTACAAGAAAAAGTTGAACAAATTGAAAATCTGTACTGTTTTTTTGGGCCCATCAGTGAACTATGGTTGCAGGGGTAACTACCACCCTGAAATCAGGAGATATGTCTGAAGTCATTATGTTACAACTGAGATTTGTTTACCTGAAGCTGAAATCTATGGAGCCAGTATCAGTTATGCCTTTTAGTTTCTTCATTCTGATGTTTTGACCCCAGGGTCTTTCTACCCTGGAGGCACCTCCCCAACCAAGGTTAGCCAATTCCAGAAGGTAGTAAGCCACAAGCCAGCAACTGGGCTTTTCAACCGCAAACCAACAAATTCAGAACCCACACCCCAATCACTTCCTTTATTAGGCTCTTATATCTTTTAAGGAAATTGGTTCAAAATTAATAATTTTCCAAATTAGAAAGCAACAGGCTCAGGTTATTTTACTGATGAGTTCTACCAGTATATTTAAGGAATAAATAGTACCAATTTTCTAACATGTTTTCTGGAAAATAGAAGAAGAGGGAACATATTCTAAGTTATTTCATGAGACCAGAATTACCCTAATACCAAAGCCAGATAAATACATTACTAGCAGAGAACTATAGACCAATAATCTCATGAATATAGATGCAAAAATCTTCAAAGCCCCACAATTTCAGACATGAAAAATACAATTTCTAATCTCTCGTATTCACAGGTGCCTCTTCTGACAATTTTCAAGTCTCTTGAATATCTAAACCCTTAATCATGTAAAATAATTCAATGTTCCTTAAATCACTCATATAATCAAGATTAGATGCTGTGTGATTAGTCATTGTTATAATGAAATGGGATGATGTAAGTAAATATTTATAAATGTTAGTCAAGATGTGATCACTCTGATGAAATTCTTTTTTTCCAGAAAAGGTGATGAAATGATCGAACTAATGTTGACGAGCTTGTTTGGATATTATACAATTAAAAGTAAATATTAAATTCTCAAGACTGTAATTTATTCACTTTATGAGCTTAAATTGTTGCCCATAGTATAAAATATTTCCATATAAAAACCATCATTATAAGGTGATTTACAGTTTAAAAAAACTTCTATCTGTATGATGTCACTTAATCCTTGTTATGTTATCTTTATTCTAGAAATGGGGAATCTAACTAAAGTTTAGACAGAACAGGGAGCTTATAGTTCTATAGCATAGATGGATTAAGTATAAACTCAACTAGACAGATTAGATTCAAATCCTTTTCTACTTCTTATTTTTTGGGTGACTTGGGATAAGTTACGAAACTCTCCGTACCTTACTTTTCTTATCTATAAAAAACGGAGTAATAGAAATGATAGTACATTTCTCAAAAGTTTACTATGATAAATAAATGAGTTTAAATGCTCTTAAACAGTTCCTGACACATAGAAAGTACAATACAAGTGTTGGATATTATTATTATAAAACTGGTCACTGATGGAGTCTACACTGAGTTTAAATCTTTTGATTCCAAGTTTGGACTTTGGAGCAAAACAGACCTGCATTCCATTCTTATTCCACTATGCAAAGGCTGTGTGAGTTTTGGGTGAGTAATTTTCTTCATAGATAGAATGGGAATAAAAAATACACGCACACCTAACAGACTTGTGAGGATTATATTTGTCAACATAATACAGAAGTTTCATAGTACCTGATATAGATCAGAAGTACAGGGGACAATAATTTCATTTATATATCCTGTGCAAGCATTTGTATAGCTCTATTTACATATAGTAGGCTGACTAATAATGATCCTTATTAAAAGTTTAATGCACACATGCAAGCACTGCTTTGTTTCCTGAATCATTTATTTCTCAAAGCATTCCACATCATCAATTTACAGATGAGGATATCAAGGGAGAGAAAGGTTGAGCAACTTACCTAAGATCATAAAACTAAATGATGGGATTGAAATGAGAATCTGGACAGTTTGGTACAGAACCCTATAGTATGTTACCTCTGAGTATCTCCATACTTAGATGCAGTTCTTAATGTGATTACTTTATAAAGAGAACACATAAAACTGTTATCTATTCTGGAAACCTAGAAGTCAAGGTTGCCTACAAATGTTTGCTACAACCAGCTATAAGTATTGTAACAAATGCAACAAAGATCCCACAAATTAAACAATATGCCCAGGGCTCAAAAATTTCAAGGGAGTGAAGATGAGTTTTACTCATATGTGAGGGATATGCCAGTCTTCAAAGCTGAGAGTCTTGTGACTTAAGAAGCACACAGTAAACAAGAGACAAGATTTTGGACTCAAGCAAAGTGGAGAGTCATCATGCCCACAAAATATCAGCTCCTTAAAACATGGACTAAGGAAGCATTTATTGGTCTACAAAGTGGATGGATTGGGAATACATCTCTCTGGGCCAGAGCTCTAAAAGGGAAAAAAATCTTTGAGAATTCAATCCCTGAATTGACATTCTGTGATTTGTTGTGCAGATTTATACTATGTAGTCTAGGAAACCACACACAAAGAAATGGTTCAAATAGTCTATCTAGCAAAATATCTGGCTCTTTGTAAGCATTTAAACATGACTTAATTTAGCTCCAAGCTCTAACCAACTGAGCTAACGGGCCAGTATTGTAAACATGAGTTTAATTTACAATTATTGAGTGGTGCCAGTGTACAAATTAGAGTCTATGCAATGTGGTTCATGAAGACATTACTTAAAATATCAGAATAGAAGCTTAATAAACAGCCTTTTACTATTCTGTGTAATGAGTATTCTTTAGTAAAAAAGTTGTTCAAAGATACATTTATTCAATGTGAAGATTTAGCCTATTTTATATAAATTTTGAAGCTCTCTCTTGCTTCAAAATTTATACATTATTTTCAAAGAACAATTTTTATTTACTGAGAAAAATTATTTTAAACACTTGAAGTAACTATTAGGGTGTTGTAATTTAGATGTGATAGAAATCTACCTAATTTAAAAATGGAATTTTAAAAAATGCAAAATTCATATAGTATATGTAAAATGCTTTTTTTTTAAAAAAAGTATGTATTTATTTTTAGACAGAGGGGAAGGGAGGGAGAAAGAGAGGGATAGAAACATTAATCTGTGGTTTCTTCTCACTTGCCCCCTACTAAGGACCTGACCTGCAAACCAGACATGTGCCCTGACTGGGAATTGAACCAGTGACCCTTTGGTTCGCAGGCTGGCACTGAATCCACTGACCCACATCAGCCAGGGTGTGAAATGCTTTTTTATTTTAAAAACATATACGGCCCTTTCTTTCTTATGAGATTCATCTATTCAAATGTCCATGAAACATCTGAGCACATTAAGACCTGGTAACTTCCTGAATTGGAAACCATATTGGTTTTGCAAAACTGAGTAGACACTGCTTTTTTTTTTTTTTTTGTATTCTTATAGCAAATATTCCATGGTATATTCAAAGAAATCAATATAACTTCACCTTTGTTTTATATAGCTCAGCAGGCAGGATGGTGACTGAAAGTTAATCTGGGTTTTTAATTGATTATGCTCCTAAAGATGTACCAAAACTGATAAAAATGATTTGCTTTTAATTTCTTTTGAGGACAACACGCTGGCATGGGCTATGCTGAATTGCCATCTTTGCTTCTCTCTTCTTTTTGGTTTTGTCCCTTTGAGCAACACCCCAATAGCTGCTGGCTATGCAATTAGGCAACTCTGTCTGCCTTCCGTTTTGTCTTTTTCCCCTTATTAAGCTAGTAGGAAAATGTTAAGCCCCTAGGCATCTGCATCTATTAATAGGAGGAGAAGATTAACTGTCACTGTGACATAGATTCATGATTAGTAGACTGCTGGCAGAGTTCTTTGTTATTTCTTCCTTTTCAGTAACAAGAAAGCCTTGGCTATCATTACAACATCAGAAAGTGGCTCTGCAGGGCCTGTATTTTGGTCTCTGATGGGAGATTGTTGGCCCCCCATCTTGAATGATCTATCCACAGGATTAAGACAAAAGAAGCAATTTGACTTAGTCCAAGACTCATGCTACAGATAAAGAAATATAGAGGTTGTGGGACCTGTCAGAAGGCAGTCAGGTAATTAATGGCATGCATGTATGTAGGTCTTGTGCTACTTCTAACCCACCATACGGAAAATCTTATATCCTCCATTATTTCAGGATTACCATTAACATTTTGCAGAAGTAAAATCTTTAGAAAATTGTTCTTTTAAAAAAATAGAAAAATGCATGAATAGAATTACCTGAACAGAGTTACTGGAAAAGGGTTAGTTGTAAAGGCAGTGTGGTTCTGGTTTAAGGCATTCAAAAAGACTTTTCACTTAATTCTTTCATAATGATGTTTTCAAACCATCTGAGGATTCTGAATTCATATCATTCATTTGTATCTAGACATTTTTTTACAAAAAAGATATTTTTAAAACAAAATTAATAAGCTAAAACTTAGAAACACAGACAGGTATGTGTTGCGTGATGAAATGATTCTCCAGGTGTGGAGCCTGAACCAGCAGCCTCAAGAAATGCAAATTCTCAGGCCATATGACAGATCTACCGAATCAGGTATTGTTAGGAAGGCAGAGATCTGTGTGTTAACAAGCATTCCAGACGACTTTGAAAAAGTGTAGGGGTAACATCTGGACTCCATTTTGAAAGAACTCCATCTTAGAGGACTGACTATGACTGCCTGCTTTTGGTAAAACTCCATAGATAAAATTAACCTAACCACATCTTTAAAGGAAAGAACATAGAATGATAACATCTTCCTTAACATCATGTTCTGCAAAATAGTTGTTTTGTCAATTAAATGGTAACCAGAATGTTTGCACAAGTGTTATTTTACAATCCTTTGGGTGGTCTATTGACCATGGAAACCATCTTGTGACTAGTCGGGGATCAGCCGCAGCCTGATGATGATCATGGTACAACTTACTTCATCTTTATTTCCAAGCCCTACGCCTACCCCAAGACTCCTAGATAAGCCAACCACAAGAACCCCTTGGGGAGCTCGACTTCTTTTTTCTGCTCACCTCCCTGTGCACAAGCTCTTTTTAATAAGCTCTATCTGATTGATGTTGTATTGACTTCAGTGCTTATTTCTTTTGACATTGAGACTCAAGATGCTGGCGTTCAAGACTTGGTAACATTTTGACACAAGTTGGAGAACCATGGGCACAGTTCTTAAGAACAGTGTCTCTGAAGTCAGCCATGGGTTTGAATCCCAGCCCGTCACTGAGGTGTGTGACCTTAGGTGGGTTACTGTGTTCTTTCGTTTCTTCTTGTGTAAAATGAAGAAGGCCATATTAATGTCACTTATTTCATAGTATATTATGAAAATTTACTGGATTGATATGTGTAAAGCACTTAGAATAGTGCCTGACCTGTTACAAGCATTATATACATTGAATACTCTTACTATTACACATTGTTAACATATTATCACACTGCAACTTGTCTACTGGATTAACTGATTGAAATTTAGCTTCAAGAATGGCCTTGAAGAATAAGAGTATTAGAAATAATGATACTCAACATCACTAGCCATCAGAGAGATGCAAATTAAAACCACAATGAGATACCACCTCACAGTCAAAATGGCCACCATTCACAAATCACCAGACAAGTGCTTGGAAGACTGTGGAGAAAAGGGAACCCTAGTGCACTATTGGTGGAAATGTAGACTGGTGCAGCCATTTTGGAAAACAGTATGGAATTTTCTCAAAAAACTAAAAATGCCTTTTGACCTGGCAATTCCTCTGCTGGGATTATACACTGAGAATCCTGAAACATCAATTTACAATAACCTATGCACAACCAATGTTCACTGCAGCATTATTTACAATAGCCAAGTGCTGGAAACAGCTTAAGTGTCCATCAATAGAAGAGTGGATCAAAGAACTGTGGTACATTTACACAGTGGAATACTGTGCAGCAGAAAGAAAGAAGGAGCTCCTACCCTTCATGACTACATGGATGGAACTGGAGAGCATTATGTTAAGTGAAATAAGCCAGCAAATACTATATGATCTGACCTATAGGTGGAACCTAAACAATAAAATGAATAAGCAAGCAAAATAGAAAGAGAGACATAGAAATAAAAAACAAACTGATAGTGACCGGAGGGGAGGGGAAAGGAGGATAATGAGGGAAAGAGGGGGAAGGGTCAGGTCAAGGAACATGTGTAAAGAACCATGGGCAAGGACAATGGGGTGGGGATTGACTGAGAGAGTTGGGGAGGGACAGGACAGGGGAGAAAATGCTGGGGGGAAATGGGGACAACTGTAATTGAATAGCAATAAAAATAAGAAATAATGAATAGCAGTGTTTTTTTAAGTTTCTATGGAGAAGACAGCCTGCATTGAGGGCCTCACTGATGTACCTGATAATCATGGCTGCTTATGGACCTGGGGGTCTGCACATATAGCAAAGAGACATTTACCACAAAAATGCAATAGAGAATAAGCTTTCTTGCTTCACATTTTATTATGAGCTTTCTAAAAATATGCAGGCCTTCTATGGAAACCAGGACTTTATTTTCTCCAAAATTATTTTCAGTTGTTTCCATGGTTCTTTGAGAGAACCAGTTTTTTACCTGTCCCTGGCTTACTGTCACTTTATATGAATCTGTAAAGGAATCTATTTGAGGTGAAAGTATTGAGAAATCCAGTGACTAGGAAACACAAGACTAAGTCTGTCATCATTTACTCTTTCCTCCTCTTTGACCAGTGCTTCTCAAACTTAAATGTTCATACAAATCACCTGGGAACCTTGTTCAAATGCAAACTTTGATTCACGGGCTCTCCAGTTGGGCCTGAGATTCTACATTTCTAACAAACTTCCAAGAGATGCCAATGCATAGCAATGATTTCTATCACATCTATTTTAATAAATTCAATTGGTTCATTCTTCATGGACTCTCAGACATCATTTATTATGTAGCCTCCCTTGTTTAGACCCTTAACCTTAATAACCACGCTTCTGACTTTTAGTCTTTCTCACAGTTCCCATGTCTTACCACTGCCAAAGTCATCTTTTCGAAACAGTGTTTAGAGCACATTCTCCCTGTGATCAAAAACATTCAGTAGATCCCCTGACTAAGGTTCATTTACTGAGTATCACCCAAAGATAGGGGCCCTGTTATATACTAGGAATACAAGTATATAAACACACACACACACACACACAGGCTCCTATCTTTGAAAAGATTGAACATGACTAAATTTTTTTAACTAAAAGAGGGCAAATGCATGAGTTGTTATAAAAGCATCGAGAAGGAGATTAAGGAGAACTATTTTTATAGATTACATTTAGCTGATTTGTAAGGGATGAATGAGTAGATTTGAAAATAAAGCCAGGTGAAAATGGTAGGGAAGGTATGGAACAAAAGTGGTCAGAGCAAAAGCAAAAAGACAGTGCTGGGCTAGTAAATGTTTAATAGTGGGTTCTGGGGAAAAGATGTGCATCATTTGCTCTTTTACAAGAGCCAACGGCAGCACATCACATAACAGAGCTATGCAGCAATGTGACAAAGTGAGCAGGGAACTGTAAGTAGTTTGTTGATACCATAACATGGACTGTATATTTGGCTACTGTTATTCAAAATGGTAATGGAACAATTACAGTTAAAAAATTAAACAAATATTTTCCATAACTTAACCTAACTTTAGATCTACCAATCTACGGAAATGGGAGAGTCACAAAACCAAATTCTTTAGGTCTTGATTTACTCTTGGCGAACTCAAGGGGCTGAATCAGGCAAACACTGAGAAGCACTACATCCCAACTCTCATGGATGTCATTGAATTTTAGCTATTGTTTACTATTATCACCCTTCATGTGCTCTACATTCTGGTGCTTAAATTTTCTAGACTATTTCCCAGAAAGCTTTGTGATTTTTTCTTCCCCATAACCATCTTATAAAATTAGGAATATTAGAAAACCAGATATTTGGTTAAACATTATTCTGAGTGTGTCTACAAGCATTTCTGAATGAGATTAACATTTGAATAAGGGAAACTGATTGCTCTTTCCCAGTATGGGTAGGCCTCATCCAGTCCCTTGAAGGCCTGAATAAAATAAAAGATTGAGTAAGGGAGAATTTTTCTCTATGCTGGGACATTTATTTTCTCCTGTCCTCACACTTGTACTAAGACTGTGACTCACAGCGTAGGTTCCCCTGGTTCTCAGGCCTTCAAACTTGGTTGGAAATACACCATCAGTTTTCCTGGGTCTCCAGCTTCCCAGCTGCAGATCTGGAAACTTTCAGCCTCTACAATCATGTGGGCCAATTCCTTATCACACACACACACACACACACACACACACACACAAACACACACACACACACACTCTCTCTCTCTCTCTCTATTGGTTCTGTGTCTCTGGAGAACCTTGACTAATGCAATTAGTAAGTATTATTACCAGAAACATAGCCCAGAAGGATGAAGATTTAAGATCATCTCATGGCAAAGTCAGTGGTCAGAGTGAATATTGTAGGTCAGATCAGAACTTTAGAAGATGTTGATGTTGTTATGTTTAAGGCGTCTCACTGTCCACATCTTTTTATGCCAAGTTAGCCCCGCATTCAGGAGAGATGACTCTAGAGTTTCAAGGATCCAATATTTATTATTTTAGACTATAAATAATCTTTAGAACTTTTTGGTGACCATGCTGGTTATTCAATCCACATTTCTGCTATATTGAGACAGAAGACTTTGAGGACTAAGGAATAGACAAGATGATTTTCCTTGAATCTCCTGAAGGTTCTGTGTTGTCTGATATAAAAGTCACTAGACTGATAGGGAATTTCTGTATGCAAAATCATCTTTCTTTTACTCAAGCTTTCCATATTTGCAGATACTTATCTCATACTACATATTAAAGTCTGAACAGAGGACGAGCCCCTGATAATGACTTGAGGATCCCTTCTCCCAAACTGAAAATAGTTTTTTCTTCTGAAAAAAACATTCGTGTTCTTCAAAGTCTATCTTTAAGCCAATCTTCTCTATAAAGACTTTCTTATTTATATTGAGAAATCACCTCTGGTCATTTGTTATTCCCACAAGATTTCATCACTAGATACAAAGTAGGGCTTGATCATATGCTTCATTATTTTCCAATTGTCATAAAAAGATTTTAGTGCCTAAAAGGCAAGACACTCTCTGGTATTTCTATGTAATCTTCAAACCATTCCATATGCAAGTCATGTCAGTATTTTCATAGGCACTTGCTGGTAAAGATGGTAATTATGGGGTTCAGCACCAAGATAATATCCTGCCTTCGGGGAGCAGATCCAAATGGAAGATTCCATTTTGGAAGGACAATCAAGATGTTGGAGGATCCAGAATTTCATATGCTAGTTTGGGAGAAAAGACATTTCTTGGTGACTTGATAACTGTTTTCAAATATTGAATAACCCTTCTGAAAGCCTGGGGTTGAGTTATTATTTGTGACAGAATATTCTGCACTGTGTTGGTATTATTACTTCCACTTCAGGCTAAGCCTGGAGGCATTTCGGCACTTTGGTTGCGCAGGCCAGTCGAGAAAGAGGAAGAAGTCGGTG
>PVKM010024639.1:0-20385 GCA_004027735.1 Carollia perspicillata
ATTAGAGAAGAGATTAGATCAGTCCCCTTCATTACTTACAGACAGGAGAGAGGACAGAAAAGTTTTTTTTCTAAAAAACTCATTCATATGGTAGCAAGAAGAATTAGGACCGTGCGTTTTCCTCTACTGAATGATTTGTTTTTCCTCCATTTTTGGTGAGGTTATTACTATAATTTTTATTTTCATATAGATTGGCACTAAAATGGACTTAAAGTGAACTTAAAATTTGTAAATTCGGAAAATCAAACTAACATCACAACTCTAAGACCCCAGAATAAGTTTTGTTTTCATGGGGAAACAATACTTTGCTTAAGTGTAAGAACAATACAGCATATGCATCTCTTGACTTTTCTGTTGCTGAAGATACTGGTCTGTGCATCATTTTGCTGTTTTAACCCAGAGAGAATTGTAAGACTTAGAGGATGAAAACTGAACATACATAATTTGTTTTAAAACTAATGTATAACAGAGTATTGTGAATACATGCACATGTTAATAATATTAACTTGCATTATGCACCCTGATTCTAACAGAAGAGAGTCCAAACCTCTAGCTAATGAAGCCACTAGTGTAACAGGGTGCAGCCAAGAGGGGGCCACAAAAAGGAATTTGTAAAGGGATCTAGAACTCAGGGTGTTCAGGAAATATTAGAATATATATATATATATATATAATATATATATATTTATATATATAAATATATATATATAAATATAAATAAATATTATATTTATATAATAATTTATATATATATATATATATATATTTGATCCTATATATATGATGTCCTCACCCCCAGGAGTCTGAGCTGGGAAAAGGGACACGAGGAGCAGGGCCACGGAGAGTTGTTTTGCATAGCAACAGCTTTGCAGCTAACCTCTGCCATGGTCATTTAACATATCTATAGCCTTTAACTGGTTTCATAGATATGTTAAATAGCTGTGGCCAGCTTTGAGCCAGGGGGATGGGTGACTTCCACCCAAGATATAACTGGGAGGCAACTCCCCCTGGTTAAAGTGCCCGTGTGGTTGCTTGGAGATGATTGGCTCCACGCCATGGGGCCACGCCTGCCTGGACTTACTATAGCCGCCCACTAAAACTGGAAGAATACGGGAATGTTGGAAGGTCTAACTAACTGTGGGAGGAATTGGAAATGGGGCTGCAGAGGAAGATTGGCTTGGGGATTTAAACCCAGCATGGCAGCCGTACTGGGAGTGGGGACCACACAGCTTTGGGGTGCTCTATTTTGCCATGTGGCTTAGGCAGCAGGAGAGACTTTGCCTGTAAGAAAAGGGGTGAAAGGACTTTTGCTGGTGGGCCATGAGAAGGTGCCACATGACTTTGAATTAACTGGAGATCGCGGCAGCGACACAGCGGGTGGTGCCGGAACTGTGGGGCTGCCTGAACCACAGATTTCTATTTGTTTTCCTGAGATGCGATACCCTGGACTGGGCAAAGGGGAGAAGGAAGGACTATGTGCATTTGTAGATATTCTAAAGAACTTTAGTGTTTTAATGAAGACATTAAGTCATTACTCTAAGTCTGTATAACTTCTAAATAAACAATTCTTTTCCTTTTCAACAATCTCTGGCATTGAGAGACATCTTTCCTCTGGTGGTGGGAAAGCGAACCTAGTACAGGGGAGCAAACCCTGGAGAAAAAGCGGGGAGTCCTTTGGGAAATAGTGTATCATTCACTCCCCACCCTCACCCCGGTCTGTTCTGTAACACTGGGAGTCGGGAAAGAAGGAGGAGAATGTGAAACTGGTCAACTGGACCAGATTTCCAGTTGTCTAGGCTGTACGTAGCTCTATGATTCTTTTTTGGCTCCTTCTTCCTCTCAAACCCAAACACAGCCACCTTCCAGACATTTCTTGGAAATGTCTCTTGATTCTGTCTCATCCTTATTCATAATGCCAGGAGGCTTAAGCATGAATCCCCCATGCCTAGATCATCACTCCATGCTTCAACTCTGTCTTTCCCTCAACCCGTAGACCCGACTTCTCAAGAGACTTCTTCAATGGGATTGCTCACCTGCTTAAAAGTTCTTTGATGGGACAGTTCAGTACACATGTATGGGAAAAAAAGGAAGACTTTAGCTTATCCTTATATTATACACATAATTCCAGATATAATTAATATCTAAATGTGCATGGCAAAACAGTAGTTTGGAATGTGATTTAGGAAAAGATATTCATTTCATGAAGGGTTACCAAGGGTTTTCAAACAAACAAAAGAAGCACTAACAACAAAGAAAGAAACGGCTCTGACTATATTAAAATGAGGAATTGATGATAATTAAGATTAAAATTAAGTTTTATGTAAAGACATATAAAAATGAAAAGATAAGCTTCTGAATTGGAGAAGGTATTCACAACACAATAAAATTCCAGTATCCAGAAATTAAAGAACTCCTACAAAACAAAATGGAAAATTAGACAAACCAATAGAAAAAAGCAAAAGAATAGGCACTTTATAAAGGAAAAATTTTAAAAATTGAAACAAAACGAAAAACTCTCTGATGAATTTTCCTTGTCTACATCTCAAGCCACAATTCTGCTTTCCAGGTACGTTGTAGGCTTCCCTCTCTAAAAGTGCACTTCCAAATGCTTTCCCTGAAACCTCTATTACAGATAAACTTACTGTCTCTCAAATAAACCTCATCTTTCCCTCCTGGGAAGCTTTTAAAAGCTGATACATAGGCTGCAGCTCCCTGGAACACCTCCCTGGGAGCAACCACAATACACCATAAATCCCCCCTAGTATGAGGGAGGATGTCTATTCATTCATTCATTCATTCATTCATTTCAAAATGCCTCATGCTACTTGTGTTCTTCCGTCTTTCTATCAGGTTTTTCCTTTCCCTCTTCATATCTTTTCACTCAACTAGACATTTAAACTTTTTGAGGCCAGACGGGGTATATCTTCCTTCTTTAAAATCTGTACATTTTTCTAGGATGTTGTTTATCTAAAGAAGATATTTTTTGATTGATGATAGTGAAATAAACTGTCTTTTCTAGGTATTTCTGGTATAAATGAAGTTATCATAATAGCATCTCTAATTACTCTGAAGCATTGTCCTTCCGCTAATTTTGTTTGAAACAAGTTTTCCTGAAATAAAAAATATTTTCTTTCTAGTATTTTCAATAGTTAATATCATCCACATCCATCTGCACTTGCCCTTCACACATCAAAGGATCTGTAGAATACTTTCAGTCTCATGTTCTGAGTGTCTCTCAGAGATGTCTTAGGTCTCAGATCCTATGTCCTCTGTATCTCCAGGGCCACGGCCTGGGTTTGGGTCCTCACAAACTCTACTGGAACCTTCAGCACAGTCCTCCTGGATGCTGTGCTGTCCAGGCTTCTGTGGGAATGAGTTCTCACATACTACCTTGCTGTCAGGTTAGAACATGAAGTTCTTCACAGCACAGTGGTCTAGCTTTGCACAGAGACAGCCCAGTACTTGCATCTTGGCTATACTACTTGTACTTGAGTGGGAATAGGAAAAAAAGAAGACAAAGGATGAGGGTAAAAATCTTCCAATGAAATAACCACATATGGACAGCAAGACAGGAAGAACAATCAATGACAGCTTTGGCTTATGAGTTTGAAAATTATATATATAATGAGACAGCAATAGGATATTAATGGAAATAAGTGAACAAATAGTTCTACTAGTGCACTGACGGTTCATCTGGTACACTTGATCCTTAAAATATTCTCACTAAACAGATATCATTTTATAGAATGGTTTAATGTTACCTTGTGCAAGTTAGTCAATCTATACCTCAGTTTCTGCATATATAAAATGTAGATAATAGCATTTACCCCATAGGGTTATGATAACGATTAAAGAAGAGGAGACGTTATACTCTTAGAACAGTGTCTAGCACATACTTTAGGATAAAAAATGTCAGCTATTATTATGATAATGGTGGTGACCCACAAAACTTTCCACCACCTGCATCCCCTCCCCACCCACCCCAAAGAAATCAGCCTTAAAAAGTATGTTACTCTTTAAACACATCTTAGTGTTCTCACCATCCCTTTCTGCAAATAAAAAGTAAGTATCCTTCTTATTCTTTAGAACTGATTCTATCAATAAATTCTCCCTTGTATTTTCTTATTATTCTAAGCAGTGCAAACGATTCCCACTTCCAGGGTCCCCAAGATTTCAATATCATTTCTATAGTACCTGTACTATCAAAATAATATCATTATGCTATGAAATATTATAGCACTTACCACAAGGAATTTCTTGATTACAGGAAACATGCTTATTAGAAAATAGGGCTTATTGTTTTACTTTCTGACTATAAAATATGTTCAATGTCAAAAAGTTGAGAAAAAGGCTAGAATCTGATTTTAAAAATCAACTGTAATATGATCACCTAAAATAACCATAATTTATAATTAATATTTACACCTAAGCTACCTTAAAACATTTTTAAAAGTACACAGGGGTTGTCTTTCATGTACTGTCTAGATATCTATGTGTTTCTTGTTGGGTTTTTTTTTTTTTTTGCCTTAAGATCATATCATTTAAGGACATGGATCTTATCCTTTTTTTTTTTTAAAGATTTTATTTATCTTTTATTTTTAGAGAGAAGAGGGGAGAAAGAGGAAAGAAACATCAATGTGTGATTACCTCTTCAGTGCTCCCTGCTGGGGACCTGGCCTGCAACCCAGGTATGTGGCCTGAAGGGAATCGAACCAGCGACACTTTGGTTCGCAGGCTGGCACTCAATCCTTTGAGCCTTGTCAGCCAGGGTGGATCTTAATTCTGAGTTAGCCATACTATCAAAGTCCTTATTAGTTATAAAATCTTATGTGCTCTCCTCATCCTCATTTATTCCTTTTCTCATTTAAAGAGGTACTCAAGAATGCTACATTAAATAAAGGTTTGTTTCATAAGTTAGAATTCATTTAATCATTATGGTGTTAAATGTTACACTTCCTTTTCTAAGAGATAAAATGATTCATTTTCCTCACCTAATGGTTATTCCAATGTTACATTGATTTCATGAGTTTTGCTTCAAAGTTTGGAAAAGTTAAGATATGAAAAATGAGGTTGTCATGGTGATGTTTACATGAGCTATTTTTCAATCATCAATCTTAATTGTTAAGAATAATTAGAGTTTCATGGAGATGGAAAAATGTAGCACATTTGTTCTTGGGAATAGGACAAACTTACGTCTTGAAATTGCCTTTAAAATGGACCATTTAATGTCATTTATGTCCTAACACAGTTGAATTAAAAAAGGATCTCACATTTTAAAATTTCCTTTAACTATTAGCTCTGCTTGGGTAGGTGTATCTGTGAGGTGCCTTTAATAGGCCTTTCTCATTCTTCTAGGTGAGAAGATCGTCAAGGTTCTAAGTCTGTCTGTTTTGTTTTTAATATTCACAAACACAAGAATTCTATTCTTACCCTGACTGGTGTAGTTCAGTGGATTGAGCACAGGCCTGTGAAGCAAAGGGTTGCCGGTTGGATTCCCAGTCAGGGCACATGCCTGGGTTGCAGGCCAGGTCCCCAGTAGGGGACACATGGGAGGCAACCATACATTGATGTTTCTCTCCCACTCTTTCTCTTTCCCGTCCCCTCTTTCTAAAAATAAATAAATAAAATATTTTTTTTAAAGAATTCTATTCTTGACTTTACCAATAAGTTTTTTTCTGAGCTTCTGGTTAATGAAAGAAAGATCTAGAGGACAGAAGGAAAATCACACACATAGGTTTTATAAAGAATCCTTTAGAGACAAAAAAAGTACTAATATTATTATTAATAAACTATGAGGTGAAAATTTTTTTGGCCTATACAGTGTGTTTTAGCAATGATAAGCATCAGTTTCATTTTTTTAATTACCCGGGAATATTTTGCTTTTGTCTACTGAGTGGTAGGAATGATTTATGCAACATTTTCTAATTTCCTAGTGTCACAACTGAAATAAACTATAAAAAGCTATGAACGTAACAGTTTATGAGAGAATAGCCCCCACCCCCTTGTGTAGGATCTGCTAGGTTAGAGAGGCTTCCCTGGGACAAAACAACTACCCACGCTTATCTAAAAGTTGCCACTATCATGAATGGGAGGCATAATAATATTATGTTAAGATATGTTTCCCTTTTCAGGCAACGTGGGGACAAAGGATTGGAACAGAGATGAAACAGCTTCCCTGTGGCCCCTGGAGTTAACTAAAACACAGCCCTTACATAACTGTTTATGGCTGTCTTGTTCATGCTTCTTGGTTAATCTCAATGCTTTCACAGTCAAGTCTCTCTTCAAAGGCTTACCAATGATTTCAGAAAAATTAACTATGCTCTGAAAATTGACAAATAGTATCTAAGTGTAAGCATATATCATTTCAGGGGGAGAAGGAAAGAACTAGACATGTATGGGTCTATAAAGGAATTAATTCTTTTTGAAGAACTCTCTCTTTGTTCAAGGAGGAGTTCTCATTAAAACAAAACGGGGCATGTGTGAGACTTAGGACTTACATGTACTAATCACAAAATAATGTGAACACAGTAAAATTTAATCAGTATCTGTTGGCTATGGGTCGAATTGAGTTAGTTTATTTGAAGAAAATATTTTATAGTGATTTTACTAACTGACTGCTAGTTCTTTGCAAAGAGGATGCACCCAGAGAAATTTTAAAGGCCTAGGGGAAATACAAACAAATGACAAATTCAGGACAAGACCTTTGCTCTGGACACCTTGTTTTGTTGTGGCTGTCTTTCATTTCTTTTTACTGCATTTTTAAAAGAAGAGTGTTTGGCTGCTAGTTAGGGGGTTATACTCCCCCTCTTCTTCGGGGAGAACCAGGCAAAGGAATTATGATGTGTGCCGTGTTGTAAAAGAAAACATTTGCTTAGAAATTTGTAGCTGACATTTTTGTGCAAGATCTTCTGCTTTCAAGGCAATGAAAAGCTGGAAAATGTCTTCCGTTGAGAGTGTGAGGTGGATCTCACATTCAAAGGGACCAACCACGCTTACTGGTCCCTGATTAAAAAGGGTGTGTTTTGTTTTTTCTCTCCACTAGGATCACTAGGAATGGAGCTGGATGCACCCTGAACATACTGTGGGGTTTAGACGCACATATGTACTCCTTCTATTAGAACTTTGGGAAAATATTTTTGATAGGGTTTTAGTAAAATATGAAGAAGTGGTTTTCTTAGAAAGTTCTTAACTTAGTTTTATTAGCTCATTAGTTATCTGACATTGACATATCTAGTCTTTAAATATCTTAAAATTTCTTGTTTTCTTTCTTGTTCACTAAAAAATCGTGTTCTTCTTGACAAGTCCAACTCTTTTTTGACCTTCGTGGTGCTGCCTTCACGCGTTCCTCTGTCAGCCTTTGCCTCTGCCGGCAAAGGGTCTGGAGGTGAATGAGACTCTGCTTCGCCTCGCCCTGGAGTTTCAGTGGGCGGATGAGCAAAGGGCACCGAGCACGGGCCTTCCACTGGGGCTTATTTCTGCGCATCTGAAGAATGTTTCTTACATTGGGACCAATCATCCATGTGGAGCAGCTGGGGGCAAAATTGCCAATCTCGCATTTTACACAAATCTTTAAAATTTCTCTGAATACATTAAGTTAAGATAGTCAAAACAGCACAGATGCTGATGTAATCAGTAATGGGTAGTAATATAATAAACAAATATTATAAAATAAATTTTCATGTCGTTTAAGATTTTTTTAAACCCCCCATTTTCTTACTAATCGTCAAGTGCTCTTAGGTGATAGCAGCTCCTTCACTGAATGTTAACTCCACAAGAGCAAAGATTATTTTCTATTTCGTTCACAGATGTGTTCTAAATGTATTGAGGACCTAGTATGTATGAGACCTGCCAAGCACTGGGAGGAGAGTGTTGAGTAAAACATGAATGACTCCTGCTTTTATGAGTGTATACTTTAGTGGGATAGAGAGGCATGAAACAAACAACCCAAAATAGAAAACAAACAAGCACCAATGCTTAGAATAAAAAAAAAGTACAAGAGATTCTAAGAGACAAAATAATTCAGTTTGGGGGTGGTGGTGGTTGGGAAAGGCTTCTCTATGACAATGACATTTTAGTGAGGCCTGGGGGATTACTAGGATTGGCCAGAGAGAAGAAGTCAGGAGTGCAGTGTGGAAAAGGAGAGAAGCTCTGGGTGTGCCTGGAGAGGTAGGTGGGCAGGACTGGGAACTTATCCTAAGTATTAAGAAATGGGTATTCAATGGATCAAAAAACTATGGTACATATACACAATGGAATTCTATGCAGCAGAAGGAAAGAAGGAGCTTCTACCCTTTGCAACAGCATGGATGGAACTGGACAGTAACCAGAGGGAAGGGAATTTCAGGGGAAAGAGGGAAGGGATTACAGGAACAAGTATAAAGGACACATGGACAAAAACGAAGGGGGGTGGAAATGGGAGGGAGGTGGGGAGCACTGGGGGGGGTGGACTGGGATGGGAGTAAAAGACAGAGAACTGTACTTGAACAACAATTAAAATAAAAATTTAAAAAAAAAAGAAATGGTATTCAAGACTTTTGAGCAAGGAGTAACACAGATTACATCCAGATCATCTGGCTGCTGCATGGAAATTGAATATGGGGGGAGCAAGAGTAGAATGGGGTAGAAAAATTAGGGAACTACTACATTATTTCCAGCATGAAATGGTTGGTCTGTTTCCATAAGGGTGGCAATACAGATGTAAAAATATGAAAGAGAATGGGCTCAGTCTGTTTCCGAGGTCTGATTCCTGGATCTTGGTGATGGTTTGGATGTCGGAGTTAAGGATGAGGGAGGTGTCAATAATTGCTACCAGGTTTTCGGGTTGAGCAACTAGGTAAATTTTGGTGTCATTTGCAGACAAAAGGAAGACTGAAAGGGAAGTAAATGCTGGGTAGATGATCAAGAGATCAGTTTTAGACAACGGATACCTGTGAGACACCAAAGGGATGATGTCAAATAGGAAGATATGTAAGAGACGTCTGGGTTGGATTTATAATTTAGATATCACCAGGATATAGATTTTTTTAAAAATCAGAGTGACAGGTAAGATGGCCTAGAGTGATACTTTCCAAACTTGTTGGAACATGGAGACCCTTGGGCAATTATTTAAAATACATATACATATGCATAGGCTCTGGCTCATATTCACTGAGTAAAAATGTCAGGGTGGATTGAGTGGTAATTTGTGTTTTAAAAAAGCACTCTGGTTGCTTCTTATGCTTTGGGAATCACTGAGCAATACAGAGCACATAGACCAAGCTCTGAAGGATTCTAGTATTTCAGGGTATGGTGGGAAGGGAGGGTGGGGGTGTAGGTCCCCAAAAGGAGGATGTGGGAACGAAGAGAACATTAGAAACTGTGGGGCCTGAATAAAAAAAAGGCTCTTAATCCCTGTCACAGGTTGAACAAACAGTCCTACTAAATAGCTTTATTTTACATTCTCACATTTCATATTACATCTGAAGACATCAATATGGATTCATATGCATAAGACTTCCCCATACATTTTACCAAATCCTAAGGCTGTAGATATCAGAATTACTTTTGCTCCCTCTGTATTTAAACTATAGCCTTTCTAGAGCAAACTTGTGCCCTATGAGCCAAACAAATATATTTGATCAATTTTGGAAGCTATAGATAAAAATTCTGGCATCATAAATACTTTCTGCTATGTGGCATTTGACCATTAGAATGTGATCATTTTTAATTATAAACGGCAAGTAAAACAAGGCTATCAAGATTGCATATGAAGCGTGACATTCTTTTCGTTATTGTATCTTGATTTTATTGTGGTTTACTGTGTTCACAACAGTGCTGTTTGGAAACTCAAAAGAGTCTGATTTCAAGTCCCTGGTCCTAGCCAAGCCCAGAACACTGGCTGGGAGGAGAAAAGGCAACCTGCATTTCAACATCACGGCCTTAAACTCTAAACTCAACTGACATCATATTTGTCAAGATCAAAAGGAATTTCTATAGTCATCTGTTTGCAGATTTGAAGTTTAAAGGAAAGAATTAAATAGTATGAATGTGTACACTGTGTTTCCCATCTATTTCTACACGAGTGTATGAAGTCAACGGAGTTTATTGTATAAGGTTTGATGGTTCTATTTTCTGCCTTTACTATCTAGTGTTTAAGTGAAGGTAGGTTTAGCCGATCTGTTTTATGTCTATGTGACATGCATCCTCCTTCTTTTTTGGCTCTCTTCTCCTTTTTGGTCTCGACTTCTATCACTATTTTGGAAAGTCAGGAAGCCAGCCAGAATAAAATGAAGTTTAGCAGATTTTTTTACAGCATTTATTTAGGACAGTAATTCCAGTGGCAGTGCACTGTTAGCTAGGATATATTGGCTACTTTTATTACGTAGGTCTGAATTCCTAGTCTGTCATGCCACACATAAACCCAGAAGAAAACAGTTAGCAGATGTATGGTTTGCACTGTCTCCGAGACGTTGCTTTCAATACTTGATTCATAATTTTCTGAGAGGAAATGCCACCTTCTGGGAGGGTGGATGATCGAGGGGTTGAGATGACATTAGAAGCAGAGCTGTACTTCTGTGCATCGCAAAGCTCAGTTTATTTCTTTAACAAAGGTTAAAGAGTTACGTGTAAAAAATATCATGAAGAAACATGTACATCTTCTTGTTTTTGCCCACTTAAAATTGATAGTCAAGGCAATGATTCCAAAAATAAATTGAACTTTGGACTCAACAATGTAGTGAAGATGTGCTTCTGCGCAATCCACGATGTAGGTGTGGACCGCCTGACTCAGAATCATAGAGACGATGTTTCCACCCACAAAACCAGAGCATACTGAACTAGGGGAGCACATCGTCCTAAACCTGGGGGAAGAACAGGTTGTCAATAGGCTTCTGGATTTCCTGGCAAGAGCTGTCTCTATTTAACCTTCAGGGACAGTGACTAACACTCCTCATAATGTCTCTGTACCTTCATGCATTCCATTTATATTGCTCACCTTGAAAAGAACTAACATTGTTCCCAGAACTCAAATGGAAATTGCTCGGTGGGTGAGAAAGCAAAAGAGGTGAGGGGAATGCTAAGAGGAAAGTGACAGAAGTCTTGCAGCAGAATACTGGCCCTGGTGGTCTTCCTTTGCAGTTTGCATCCTAAAGATGTGATGGAATAGAATAGATGGGTGGAAGTGAGATGGAAATAGGCCTAAATTAAATTACAAAAATGTGACTTCCATGCTACTTCAAATCTCTGAAATTTCCCTTCTGAATCCATAAAACTAAGATAATAACACCTCTACTTAGTCCACAAGGATAAAAAGTTCTAAAAATCAAGTGAGTTATTTGAGAAAAGTCCTGTAAAACTCTAAGATTTTTACACGTTTAACAGTATTTTCATCGAGATAACCAAATGAACAACATTTTAAAGGAAGGAAGAAGTTCAGGTGTAGCCCTGGTCAAGTAGCTCAGTTGGCTAGAACATTGTCCAATACTCCAAGCTGTGGGTTCAATCCCTGGGCAGGGTACATATAAGAATCAACCAATGAATTCATGGATAAGTGGAACAACGAAATCTCTCTCTCTGTCTCTCTCTCTCTCTCTCCTTCTTCTCTAAATAAAAAAAAACTACTAAACAAAGAAGTTCAAATGTAAATAGTGGTTGTAGAACTTTAGTAGTAAAAACAGCAGCAGGACTCATCATTTGCGAGCATCTAATATATGTTAAGAGCTGGTCTGTCAGGTTCCTTATATACACTGGTTTAATATTTATAATAACATCATAAAGTAGATTTAAAAAACTCAACTGCATCAATGAAGAAACAAAGTTTCAGAGAGAAGTGAAGCTATTTCCTGAAGTCACTCAGCGAGCACACGACAGCGCTCACCCCCAGCAGGTGAACGTCACGCGTCTCTGAGCAGAGCAGAAGGACACAGACCGCTTTCCTTTCTGCCGGAAGCAGTTATGGCCATCTTTACAACATCTTATTCTACCTTTTAAGATCCAACAGAGTACAGGTTGACAGGACCCTTGTGGGGTTTTTGTTTTTGTTTTTTGGGAAATTAATATGATTAGAAGAGAGTCTCTGAAATCGCCAAGATCCTTATGTGCAACTCAGCCTATAAAGTGTACAGAATCGGAGTGAGGAGAGTCCTGGGTACTTTGTGTGCCTCTGTGAGTTTCCAACGTCACCTGATGGAGACTCTGGGAACGTTACTACCTAAGTAAATGCATTAATGAAGCTAACATCAAAGAAAAATAAAAAGGGAACTTTTTATAAAATGTGCTACTAATTGGAAACTATTAATAGTATAGGAAAAATGTCCATGTAAATTAATTGTCATCTATTGTAAGATATCAAGAAAAGAAACCTATTATTGTAATGTCAGTTCAGCTAAAAGTAAGTTTAGAGACATTGTTCATCTCAATAGAAGAGAAGACCACTAATAGGCAATTAACAGAAAATCCTCTAACAGCCAATAAATGTATGAAAAACACCTCATGCAACATGATATCAAAATACTCACATTAAAAGGAAATCAAATATTTCACCTATCAAAAAGCCAAATGCTTACAGAGTTTGACCCTGGTAAGGCTTTTTGTGACCCTGGTAAGGCTATGAAAAGACACTTTTCATAAATATCAAGATATTTTCAAAAATATCAAGAAATTTCTAAAGTTTTATAGATTTTGATACTCTAATTCTATTTCTAAGCAAATAGTTAGAAATTAAACATAGATGAAGTATGAGCACAGTCATTTTATTGTTATTTTTGTTAGAAGTTTAAAAAAACACTGTTCAAAAATAGAACAATATTCTGGAGAGTATATTTTCTATGGCAGTGTATTATATAACCATTAAAATAATATATTTTAGAATATTGTCTAATAGAGCAACTTATAAATACATGGAAAAAACAAATATGAAAGGGTATACAGAATATACTCATACACATAATTTTCTTTAAAAAACACAGCAAAGAAAAAAGACTAGAAAAAATACACTGAATTTTAGTGAAGACAAAATTTAGTTTTTAAATAAAATTTTGCCTTTCTATGTTTCCTACAATGCACATAATAGTAACTTTTAACAAAAGTTAACATGAAATTATTCACAAATGTATTATATAAAGTTTAAATAAATTGAGTGATGCTGAGCAATAAACCCATTTTGACTGTTAATGAAGTAACTCCAACAGGTCATCATTTCATTGACAAGAATAAAATATTTACAATTTCCAAAAGGAGTTTTTGCATGGCAGTTCATTTGGCTTCGGGAAGACCCTGGCATGGCCAGACATTAAATCCTTCCCATGTCGAGAGTGACTGCACCATCGCACTGCTTTCTTTTCCCAACGGCTGAATTCACGCCTTTTCCCCAATCATCATATTTTCTTACTTGCCCAAATAATCTATGCTCAGAGAGATGATATTTAGGCAACCGATGTCGGTTGTTTCTTTCTTCATAGTCACTTACAAAAAGTATAGAACATTTCTTTAGCTTGCTTTTTCATTATTTCCAGAGGCAAAAACTGGCAGGGCAATTTATAATTCAATTTTTGCTAAATCCATGACACCCAATATATATGTCAGGCATTTCAACGGCAGGGTACTTTGGGGATAGGTGATAAATTGTACTGATTATAAGTGCAAGCTGTTCTTCTAAAACATCATATCAGAAAGAAGGTAGGTATTATTAAGAAAATGTAATGTATCTTTAGATTGTCCAGAAACATCAGAGATAATCACTTCATGGGAATATATTCCCCTTGGTGTTATACAGCAAAATATTATGGTTCTTACCACGTTTCTGATAGCGCTCATCTGGGGAAAGGACTCAAGAAAAGACTCTATCAGTTCACAAGCCTATCACGGGCTGGCAGTCTTTCAGCAGCCACGCAGCGCTCAGCGCTGCAATAACTCAGGCCTGCCAGAGTGACTCACTCTGAAACCCGAAACATGGCCCTAATCATTTTAGGACTGTGTCGGCATATATGAGTAGCATAAATATTATTTTATCATATAATCTCCTCTGATCTTTTTAAACATCCTTTCAGTGTTCCAGATATTTCCTTGTGTGATAGGTGTGGCTTAAGCAAAGCCATGGAACCTCCTAGGTTATCTCCAAAAAATGCTGAAAAAAGGGGACAACAGAAATATGAAAATCTGCTCTGGTGGGATACGTGTCTCGGTGGGCGCGCCCGTGTGTGCTGCAGCTAAGTTTGGCATTCCATTAATGAGTGAAGTAATTAAGCAAAGCAAACTGGTAGGTGACTCCAGATCTAAGAATAGGGAATGGCTGTGGAGCCTTTCACCTCTAGGTCAATGGTTTCTGTTTAATCGAGCTGTTAATGACTAAAAGTCATTGTTTCCATCTGAGAGCTGTTTGGTCTCAATGTGAAGTAAGTTGGTGGTCTGCTATCAGTTTCTCATGTGCAAACGTATAGATCATGAAATCCACTGCTGCTCTGTGACAACTCAGTAAAAAACATGCTGTTTGGAGGAAGCGACAAAACAACTCCATCTCGGGCAGAGCATGGCTTCGGAAGGAAATGAATTCCTAAGTAGGAGAAATTACATTGAAACGGTTGACCTAAAATAACAGAGGATTTGCGAATTTGCTTTTACTACTTACGGTGGGCTTTTTATTTACACAGTTGCTTTCACAAAAATTAACTTACTTGAATCTCAGAGTTAAGGTATGGAACACAGGCCATGCTGATAACATTATTTTAAAGTTACAGAAACGAAAGCTCAGGGAGGGTAGGGCTTTTCTAAGAGCGCACAAGTAGCAAGTTTTTATATTGGTGTTGGAACAGCATGATCAGCCTCTTGGAAGAGTGGGCCTTCTGGAGGGCTTCCAAAGCACCAGGAGAATTTGGGCAGTATAGAAAAATAACTGATGTTCTGTGACCGGTGTAAGCATGAGGTAAATCAAAAAGGTAGAAATTAGCACAGTGTGTTCATAGTAGAATGCATTACATATGTTTTACATTATGTGTTTACAGAGGAATACATTAAAAGAGATTTTAACATACACACACAACTACATTAATGAACACCTGCATGTTCACACAGACTAAGGTTATGTTAAAAATAATGAATTGCTAGTGGTGTTCTTTCAACAGGAAAAGCAGCAGTAAAGACCTGTGTAGAACAAAGCATGTGACTACTTAGGAGGAAGCAGATGTGAAACTGCCGCTGGAAACAGACAAGAAATATGGAACCCTTTCTTGTGAGATATGAGCAGCAGCTGAAAGATAAAGGCTATTATGACTCTAAAAGTAAGCTAATAGTAAGTCTTGATTAGTGAAGAAAGGCTTCTGATAACCCCACAGCTAAAGATGCCATTGTGGGACTTTGCACTCAAGAAAATTCCCAAAGTCCATACAGCATCCTGCTAGCTGATAGAGCGAACACAACCCAGGTAACGGCGTCTCTGGATTGGGAGATGTTCTCTCCCACATGCGGGGTTTGGAAAACAGTGGGGATAACTTCAGGGTTTCACCATGATAGGGGCACTAATGGGCAAGGTCAGGGACACTGAGCTTTTGTCCTTCCCAGTGAACCTTGTCCTCTCCCCAGTGTCAGTAGTATCTCAACCGAGAAGGACCATTCGTGGTTTTCTCTCCACTGCATCTCTGTGGACCCAAGACTATTTCAAGAGTGATGAAACAAGAAAATCGTTACTCGTTATCTCAACATTTTTATCATTATTTATCTGTTGCCTACTTAAATTTTACCTTCATTTTTAAAAATGATATTCCTACTAAGATTATCAGTAAATCAAACACCTAATCTAATGGATACTTTTCAGTTATCACTTTTATTAAACACTCTCTTTTTCCGGAAATTCTCTTGTGTCATGACTTCTTCAAGGTCATTCTCTCCTACCTTTTGGAGCACTCCTCAGTCTATTGTTCTCTGACTTCACCAGCTCCTTAACACAACTTTCTCTAGGATCCAGTTCTTGACTACCTTCCTTTTCCTATTGGCCTTGGCCACCACCACTAATGAGTCCAAAATTTCTATCTCCAGCACTAAGGAATCTCTTGAATATAAGACCAACAATGTTTAGACACAAACCAATGGTCTACTGCACAACTCCACCTTCATATCACATATGCAGATTTGGGCTTTCAGGAGCATTCAGATTGTGCCACTATAGTCTTCTCCTTTCTGTTTTCATTCAAGTGACATATTTTTATTAAGTTAGCTAAACATGATAATAGAAGTAGAGCATGAGATTCTAGGGCAGCTGAAGAAATGGACATTAAGTAATTACAAAAAGATGTATTCAGGACTCTATGGGAGACAGAAGAGAAAGGCACTGGCTCTGGAATGGGGGATAGAGGAGAGGCTGAGTAGTTGGAATCCAGGAAGCATCGTAGGGTAAGTATCATTTAAACAAGAATTCCCCATATGATCAGAGGCATTCTGAACAAAAAAGCAATGTGTGCATGTAGCTGAGAAAGACGAAGGCATATTCGTGAACCTTTTGGTAATCTGGTGTGACCACAAAGGAGGAGGGCAGGGGATGTGCAGTGAAAGAGAGTTAGTAACTACATCATAGAAGAGTTTTATTTCCATGAAAATAACTTGGACCTTATCCCACAGGTAACTGAACAGTTCAATAAGTTTGACTAGAGGCTGCAGGACAACTTCAGTTTTGTTTTTCAGTTGATTATTCTCAGTATTGAAACAGGGTGATAGGAGATACAGCATACTGAGTATTGAAGTTGTGAACATAGGAGGACTTTTAGCAGTCAGTTTAGAAATCATGAGAGCCTGGTATAGGAAGCCAAAACTCTAACACAGAGTAAGAAAGGAAGTCTACATGTACTACTTTTTGAAAGTAAAATTGGCAGGTGACCACTGAACTTGCAAAGTGAAGGAAACGATAGAGAATTGAGGATGACCACCTAATGTCTGGATTTGGTGATGTAGGACATGATGCTTTTTTTGAACAGTGACCCTTTTTTCCCCTAGGACTGGTCCTACACCAATCCTTCCCCTTCTTTGGACAATAAGCTTTGGGCTTATCCTTAATGACAAAATGGGCACCGTAAAGAGAGTGTGCATTGAAAATTCAAAAATATCATCCCTGTTATATTAAAAATGCAATGTGTGCCCTTGGGTATGGTACTTAACCCGAGTTCAGTATTCTTATTCACTAAGAAGGCAAAACGATTCCCAGCTCACCGCAATGCTGTGTGAAACAAAAGGGCTTGCGTGGAGGCAGCCAGCACATTCTCTGCCCTCAGAAGGTCTCTAGAAGTCAGAGCCGTCTTTCCCTTCCCACAATATGGTGCTCAAACAGCCTCAAAAATATGTCAAGTGTTTCCCAGATAGTCTTCTTTTAAAGATGAAATCATGTTCCTTATCAGACTCCTGTATGTTAGCACATTTGACAGAAAAAATAGCTAACTGGCATTGTTCTAAGCCTGCTGAGGTACTTAAGAGATTCAGCAGTATGTATTTATCTAATTGTGATCATCGGCGTCAACCATGTGTTTAAAAAAGTATTGCTTAGAGGAAACTAACAGGCTTTTAAAGGACAGGCTTTAAAGTTTCAACAGTTTTGATGAAAGTTAGTGTGCCTAAGAGGCAAATAACGTTAGCGATTGGAATTTAAAAATGAAAATTTCCTCACTGCGGGGGTTGAATGGTATGAGCAGAGATGGGTAAATCACAATTTTAGATTTGATAGGTCCAACTGATGAAATACTTTTGAACTGATGGCTAGAAGTGGTATTTGATGCAAAAAAAGTCTCAGGAAACCTGATAACAAAGAAATGATCATTTATTAAAGCAAGGTCGAGGAAAGGTTTTAGTGTAAGATAAACCAGACCTAATGAGTTACTTTCTCTGAAATTACTCCAACTACTGGCCCCTTATTATAATCTACATAATTTGGTTTAGTCGATGTAGTTGTTTGGGTGATTTATGCTACTGATAATGGAAGCTTATAAATGTCTTAAAGGGAAGTATAGTTCTTCATAGTAGACTGTTTTAATTCACTTACACAACCAGTTTCTACTAGCAGCAGCTTCAGTCTGAAAGGTTACCATTGAAAAGTAAGTTATGATTTCTTCCTGGATTCCTGAAAAAGCAGATAAATCCCAGGTTCTTTATTAAATGACTGCTCTGTTCCATGAATTAATTGATTTAAGAGGTTAACTCTAGTCTACATAGAATGGTTTTGACCCATTGAATTGGAATTGTATCTATAAGTGTTGTTTTCAGGAAAGAATGTTAGTGGAACATACATTGCCATCATTTAAAGGAAATTTCTCAGGCTTCCCTGGAGCATCTTCTCTGTGTCAGAGGTGCTGTTACGCTGCGCGGTGCATGCCTCTTGGTGATGCTCATGGTGCTTTCTTTAAGGCTCTTTTTAACATCTTGTAACTGAAAACATACCATTTATAGGTGAGGAATTTTTAAACAGGATATTTTTTAGATCATTTGATATACAAATATAAATTAATTCAGATTTGAGCTGAGTGGCTGCAAGCAAGCAGAAAAAGAGAGAGAGACAGACAGAGAGAGAAATAAAGAAGAAAGGAAGGAAGGAAGGACAGAAGGAAGGAAGGAAGGAAGGAAGGAAGGAAGGAAGGAAGGAAGGAAGGAAGAAAGAAAGAAAGAAAGAAAGAAAGAAAGAAAGAAAGAAAGAAAGAAAGAAAGAAAGACATACTTTAATTGGTATTGTGGAAATCCCCTTAGGAGGTTCCATTCTGTATACTCTCATATGACATAGTCAAAGTTTAGGTTTCATTTGGAGTTCCACAGTTGCCCCGTTATGAAGGTTTTTAGTAGCTGGCCCATGGTGATATATCTTGAGAATGTTTACTATAATTTAAAATTTGGATCCGAATCCATCCCCATGCTTAATGCTGACATTCACAAGGGCTTGATTGGCTCTATCTCAGGCTGGAGAAAGCTCTTATTGTGGTCAACCTAACTGAGCCAACTATTAATAATGTCAGAATACCATTCTGCAAAGCAGGGCAATACTTAGTCAAAGTGATTCATATTAGCTGAGCATGAGCAAAGAAATATGAACAGGCAATTTCACAGGCCTGGACTGCCAGTGAATCCATTGCTCTTGTGAGCACAGTGGAAAGAATCAGGGTTCATGCTCCTGACTGTTCAGACTTCTTGGTAAATGTTTCACTGTGTCCCAAGGAGGAGACAGAGTGTTTTAATGTGGGAAATAGAACCTTCTGTGCTGTGTGTTCTGGAGAAAAGAATGTGGTTTCTAAAATATTACTTTTTGAACTTCCTGTACTGTATTTATACAATTCTGACTCTTTAAAAGGCCAAATTGTGTTATGACTAAGTCAGTCACTGGTAGACCCCATTTGCTCTATGAGAGAAGGCTTTTCCCCATCCATGTATAGTTTCCTTTGTTTGGTGCATTTCTTCTCTGGTGGACACTCAGCAAGCCTTTGACAGAGAAACAGTAGCCACGGGAACCATTATTCCACCCACCCTGATACATAATTATACTCCACTGAGAACATGTTACAGCTTCGTGGTGAAAAGCAAGGTGCAGGGGAAGACCTAACTGGACTATAATCCTGTCTTTGAGTTCAACTCCCTGGGCCTCAGTTTCCTCATGGTAAAACAGAGATAATAATACATCGTGAGACAGTTTTAAAGATTAGGAGCACCTCTTGATTAGCAATTGCTCAATAAATTATAGTTCTTGGCCAGATAACTAGAACACTTGACTTTATTTGGGTTTCAAAAATGTGTTCAGTCGATGCAAATGCATTAGCAAATTTTCAAACTCTAGCATATGTTCAAGATCATCTTTACATATACTCGTGAACTCAAAATGTCAGAATAGGAAGAACAGATGAAGTAAGCCATGTTTTTTAAAAATTTTTTAAAAAGTTGTGACCCCAATCTACAATTCATAGGCACACCATACATATAACTGAAATGAAAGTTTAATGAAACGGTACTCTTCTTTGTGTGTTATATGTTGATATTTTCTCTTTTCTGTTCTCCCCTCACTTCCTTTCTGCTTAGAACCAGCTGAAGTGATTTCATGTATACTTATGCTGTATGAACAACAACTTGAAAACATGGTGAAGAGTAAATTAACTCATTACACAAATGTTTGTATTGGTTATTCAGGGCCATTCCATTGTAACTATATTTTCTAATATTTAATTATAGTAATGAGTGTTCCCCTTTAGGAAAGGGGAAGGGAACTAACAATTGCTAAGTGTGTACTCAGCCAGATCTTACCTATGTGTTCTGCATGCACCTTCTTTTTTGTTGTGAGAATCGTACTATTTTACAGATAAGGAAATGGAAATTATAAGAGATAGGATTTCTTAGCCAAGAACTCAATTAATCAATTCCCCACTGTTTCTAAATGCAGTGGGTTGTATGCCTTCTACTGAC
>PVKM010024640.1:0-20387 GCA_004027735.1 Carollia perspicillata
TAGGGAGAGGTTTGTAAAAGGGAACTAACGTTCAGAGAGAAGATGAGTAAGTTCTGAGAATCTGGGTATAACATGGTGACTATCTAAACACTATATAACTGAAATCTACTAAGACGGTAGAACTGAAACGTCCCCCTTCACACACAAAGCTATATAGGAGAGGTGAAGAATGAGTTAACATTCAATATACGTGTTGGAGAACTACAATATAATAAATCACCTTGTTGTACATTTTACATATTTTTTCATTTCATGTGTCAATTATACCTCAATGAAGCTAAAAAAAACAAATCCATGTCTTCTCTTTCTGTAGGTATCTCCCACACACATTACAGACAGAGCAGTCATTTTCGGGTTCATAGTACCTTGTGTCTGCTCTTAAAATACATTAATATTCAAATACTTTCACTTTGTATATGTACATTTGCTCATACACATAAAAGAACATGTAATACAGAAAGTACATACCATTATTATATGCATGATACCTAAAGTTGAGCTGAAGTTTAGATTAAAATGGAATGACATATCTATTGAATGTAACATGAAATGAGTTTACAAGATCATTTTTCTATGTATTTCTACTTTATGTAAATCCAGACATATAAATACACATATGCATATGTGTATTTCAAGCAATGTGATTGCTCAGTCTTCCATACATGTGTCATGATGTAGAGCTATCATAAAAGTTTAAAAGGAAATTTCAGTCAGAACAGCTATTGTTAATTGCTCATTATAACCAGAAAAATACAAACCTAAGAATATAACCATAGATGGTCTAATTTTTCCTGTTTCTTGCACTGTGTAACTCAGACTTGAAGTTGTTCAGATAAGACCCTGAAAGGGAGTTTTCCAAAAATTCCTGATAAATAATGAGTCAATTTTTGTAACATTTGAATTATATTTTAAAGAATTGTCTGTTACATGTTAAGTTTATTTGAAAAGGTCATAGCTACAGAATTAATATGCATTCTATAGAGTAAAACTGAAGTAGAAATTAACTATGCACAGTCAAAATAGAATATGCAATTCTACAATTATTAATAGGTGCAGTTAATGGGTGAAAATGAGGTTACTAGATGGAAACTGGGTTCAGCCCATTTCTCATTTTTCTAAACAGAATCTTATCACTGTTTTTACCAACTTGCACTTAGAACTTTGTAATTATCATATACTCACTGTTATATGGGCTTCTCAAAGATTATCTTATTTATGGTAATTCTCAGTACAATCCTATGCATTGTGTGGTATTGGTATTTCTACTCTTTAAGTGGAAAACTAAGTGACAAAATAATTTGGTAATTTGCCCAAAATCAAATGGTTATTAAATACAGTGGGAAATTTCAATCCAGGTATTCTTTCTGTGTGGCCTTCACTTTTGAACATCAGGCTATATGGTGTCTGCTCCCAAGCACATATTTTCCCTTTGTATTTAACTAAACCCCGTGTGCACACCTCAGTGCCTTTTTGGCTTTGTTTTGCTCTTGTTTTCCATGTGCAAAAAGGTTCCTGAGAAATATTATGTATTTCATGCATAGCTGGATCTGTTTCTTCATAACCACCATTTGAGTAATATGAAATATGCTAAGCTTTAGGTGAAGTTTAGATAACATTTTTAAAAATTAGATAAAACTTTCAAGTTCAGCTTCCAATTTTCTGCCCATCCTCTTTAATAAAAATTACATAGGTTTGATTTAGTATATTTTGTCATGTTTAAGGGGGTAATGGGTACAGGTGCATAATTCAAAGAAATCATGAAAGACAAGATTGATTGAATTAGTAAAGACTTGGAAAAAGAGAGATGTGCTCCTTGTGAGTCAGCCAAGCAGAAGCTTTTGAGAAGTTTGAGCAGAAAAGCATGGGGATAATTTGAACAGTGTTCATGCCATGTCAGATTTTGGGTGGGGCAGGGATGACAAATTACTGAAACTGAGTTTCAGAGTATGAATCTCCTTATTCTGCCACTTTCAGACAGTCAACAGTAAAGATTTATATGCTTCTTCATACTGCTTATGAATTGTATTTATATTACTTCACAGAGAAGCTATGTTGTGATTATTGTTAAGGAGCTCAACTTTACACAGGCACAATAAACAATGCTGATTTAAAGGATCGAGTGACATTCTGAATAGCATTTAATGGGATGTAAGAGCGTTCTTAATTTAATAATAATTAGGCTCCTACCTAGCATTAGTCTTATATTTCAAATACAGACAGATTGATATTTACACAAAAGGATACTATACAATATGAAAAAGAATTAGACTTCTTTACATAGATCTCTCCAGGACATGGATGGGGAGACTACCATTTTTGACATGTTACTCCTTTTTCTGTGGGACATCTATGGAGGTGTTTGCAAAAGTCTTGAGGATGGCTTGAATTTCCGTCAGAACAACTTATTTTATAGGTCAAAGGTAGCAGCCTGATTTTCACTTTATGAAATGATAGAGGTGCTGCCACCCCTAAATCCTGGAAGTTGCATAGGGATTTTGTGGACCCGATGTCCAAGGATGCAGAACAAGTATCACCTTAAAAATATTATACTGTAAGGTGTAGATTCAGGAATTTTTGTAGAAAACACAATTTTCCATCAAGGTCATCTCACCTTGGCAAGACATATCAGGTGCTAATTCTGTACTTTGATGCTCCATTACTAATGATTAAAAATGCATTGTTTACTTCCACAATTAATAACAACAGTATTTGCTTTATACAAAAATAGATAAGGGCTTTGAGACAACTTCTCCAAGTGAAAAATTACATTGCAGTTTAATAGTTGAACTTAGAAATACCTATTTTCAGAAAATGGAAAATATTTCTTTGTATTAAGACAGATGACACTTCTTTAAAATTCTTTTTTAAAAACGCATTTTGTTTTAAACTCCCAATTTGATACATTAAAACACATGTATGTGTGTGCACAATCATTTGCATAGGTTTGATATTTTTTATGGACTACCCTTATTGAGAAAAATAAGGGAATTATAACTCTTGGGCTTACATATTTTATACATGTCAAGATGCAAAGCAACCAAATTTCATCTAATGATCTACTAGGATCATGACTATTAACCAAGAAATATTGTATTTGGCATAGTCTTAGGTATTACTGAAAATATAAAGAATATAATGTATCAGTTCATTGATCTAAAAGTGTAAAATTTAATGAGGGAGATATTCAGGCACATCCCTATCTTACAATATGTAAAACGGCATGGGGATAATAAAGCGAATTGGAAAAAGAGCCTGAGTTAAATATTTCCTCTTGTGTCTCTGAGTAGATGCGTTAGCCAGGGAGGGTATTGTCATGAAAGTCTTGTGGGACTACTTAAAGCAATTGTGCCTTATTTATTTATTTACCCTTAGTTCGGAGCTCAGGGCATAGATCATTATAGGTAATTCATCACTATGATAAATAAATAAATGGATGGATTAAACAGAACAAGTTTTGAGAATAAGTCTAAATGTTTCACCTAAACATTTTTAGGTGAAAAAATGTAAACATTATTCTGAATATTCTATTCCATAGCTTGAAAAAACTTTGTGTGAATGCGTGTGTAAAAAAAGGTATGTGTGAATGAGTACAAGAAACCTTCTAAATTTGGCTCAACTCGAGTTTACATGGGGGCAGTAGCATATGAGGCACTCAGTGTAGGCAGTGTGTACACCATAGAGAGCCTGGATTAAGGAGAGAAGAGGATTCATGGAAATATAACCAGTGAATCTACTCCAGAAAGATAGCTCCAGTGGCAATGAGAGTGATTTGATGGTGGTGATGATTAAGGAGAAAAAGCAGGCAGGGATCAGGGTTATACGAATTTCACATTGAATATGTTTGGATCCTGTACATACACAAAATAAGTGATAAATACCAGAACTATGACAGTATTTAAAAAGGGGGAGTTTGAGAAATATAGAGATTCATAAATTAATATTTTGGAAAGGGTGACTAACCCCAGGGAAATGTATGAATCTTTTGTATATTTACCAGAAAATGGCACCAACCATTCAAATGCATTTACTCCAAAAATTTGCAAATTCCAACAGAGCAACTCCTTCATTACTAGTGCTACTCTCCTAATTACAGCAATTTTCTGAACAAACAATTTATTCTTATCTCTTGCAACTTGTTTGAAAGAACGGAAAGCCTGAATTATTTCAGAACCAATGCCCTAGAAAATAAATGGGAAGGCTCTAAGGTGAAACAGAAGGCAAGCCTGGAACTACAGAGCCAGTTCTCCCGGTGTAGCACAGTTTGTTTCAAAGGATCAAATTCATAAAGCCACACATCAAAACAGCTGTTAGAACAAGGCGTTCTGAAAGCAGCCCCAGTACCACTGACACTCACAAAATATTCATAAACCAAAGCAAACCAGGTTCAAGCACCCACATGACCCTATCAATCTTTTGAAGTGTAAAACAGCCAAGGGAAATGCATTTTAAAAATGACTGCACCTAATATGACTTTGTAAAGTAACTTTATGTTCTAAAATGCCAGTATTATGGGCAATAAATATAAAATCAAAGCAGTTAATATTCCTTCAAATGTACTGAAACATTGAGCAGCATTCCCTTTGGGTTTCAGAATATGCTTCCCAAAACTGCAGCAGGAAAAAAGACTCACTTTGACTCTCTCCCTCTACAAGTTTAACTTAAGCTCATCTGTATGGGGACCATGGCCACCTGTAGTCACTGCATGGAATGTGACTGCCTTCAGAATTCTTTTTTATGATGCTGTCAGCATGAAAGCTCTCAATCGTGTTCCAAGCTTGGTCTTTAAATGGTCTTATTTTTTTTAACAAAGTTTTGAATAAAAGAATTGCTATTCTTTCCTCATTTGTTCAAAACAGGGAGGTTTCCTTCATATGTTTATAACATTTTAGGTATTAACTAATTATTCAGCTAATACAGATTCCTTAAGGCAGCTTGCAGAAGGAATCTTGGGGGAGAACAGGGGACTTAGAAAAATGAAATATGAACCTACAATTCTTTTAAAAAATTATTTTAATTTTATTTTTGTTAAAGTACAGTTGTCTGTATTTTCTCCCAGCTACTCCTCCCGCCCCACCCCAGCCCTCCCCACCTCCCTTCCCTGATCCCACCCCCTTGGTTTTGGTCCATGTGTCCTTCATAGTTTGAACCTACAAATCTTACACACATGTTTATTGATGGGCAACTCTTGTGGATGGTTGCAGGTGAGATGAGCAAGCCTGCAAAACTAAAGCACCTTTGGTTTTTTTCTGTGACTCTGTAAAACCTAGGTACTAGCTACTTAATATGTGTATTAAAAATGGTTTCTATGAAATTTCTTCACATGCTAAGAATGACTTTCCTGTACTTCTTATCTAGAGTTCCTGGAAGGGGACTCTTTCACTTTGGCAGAGCTCCATGAAACTAATAACCTTGGGAAAATGTGCATAAAAATGTATTACCACAGGCCTTATGTTCCAATATAAAAGATTCTCTGCTTTCTTTGCTTTTCAAGGGCTCACAAAGGCATGTGCTTTGAGAGGCCTAATTGTGTTCATTTATTGCAGATTTCACAATAGCAAGCTAAATTTGTTGGTATTTTGGAAGATGAATTTGAAAACGCAGATACTGAAGACACTTGTCTCTCTTTCAGTAACATAGTTTCGAGGTAATAGAATCTGTATTAGAATGATGGTAAAAAAGGGAAGACAGAAAGATCCTAGAAATGCTTTAATAACCAATAAGAAGTGGTAAATTATTGCATGTGGTGGGTAAAGAAGGCTACAAGACTTTGGGCATGGATAACTTGATCATATTAATAAGAATGAGGACTAAAAAAGGAAAGCTAGTTTTGGGGGGTAAGATGACAGGTTAATTTTTATATTTACTGAACTTGGGTAACAAATTCAGATAAGGAATAACCAGGATAAATACTTCATTTTTATTGTTTAAGCCAGGACTACAGTGTAGAGGCAATGTGATATAATGAACTTCATTGTCAACAGACAGACATGCTTATAACATTATTAACCAAGTTACCTCAAGAAATTTAATAAATAAAATGCATTTAAAAATTAAAAAAATTCCTCATTTTAGAGTTAAGCATGATGTGAGGAAATTGACAAGAGTTATTTGATTAATTAAGATTTATATCCACATTTATAAAACAAACAATTTAATAAAACAATTATCCCCAGTTGTTGGGGGAACAAAATTAGATTGTGTATAAAGCACCTAAAACTTATTAAGCACTTGAAAATGATCATCTCATTTCACCTCCAACCCCACTTTCCTTATAGCTGAGTTCAGGGGTAAGTAACCAAAACAAATTGCAGCTTAGGAAATATTGAGTTCTATCTGTTTCCTTCAAAAAGAGTATTTCAAATGGAAGTACACATCCTAAAAATTATGTTATGAAGCTTTTCTTAAAATTTCATCCTGTGATTGCTATGGGCGTTTACATTTAGGTTTAAAGTTGAGGCCAGAAATTGCTGTAGAACGCTGATTTCACAGAATGCTGCTTTTGGACAATATTATGGGATTCATTACCTTAGAAGATCTTGATAAAGGATCACAATATATATTAAACTTCATTTTAATGCAAAAATGCCTCAAAATTATCTTTTTAATGTATCTTTCATATTCTCTTCCTTGGCGTATTCAGTGGGCATGGGTGTGTGTGTGTGTATGCACACATACGAGTTCAGACACGTATAAAATGGCACTCCTCTGAACTCTTGCCTCTCAGTACAGTCAGGTCTGCTATAACACTTGTTTTGTAAACACAGATTTACTCCAATGTAATTGACGTGTTACAGAACAATTTGAGCATAATGTGAATTTTGTGTTTGCTTATGCATGAATTCATCCCTGAGAAACATTAGGTGACTGCAAAATACTGCACTCAGCTGAAAGAAATCATGTAGGAACCCACAAAATGCAAACACAGATACACACACTCAAAACATCTACAATGTTGTCAGTCCAGCAGGTGTGTTAGGAGCCACACGCATACATCTGCAGTTATAACTTTCCACCTGATTTCAGATAACCTTCCTTCCACCACTTCACGACAACTCACGAGCTGAACTTTTCCAAGGTCCTCTTCCAAAAGCAAAGAATGTTTTTTTTCAAAGTGCATATTTCATGTAATTTTTATATATTTATTCATCTAATGTATATATAACTAACTAACACTCTTACCAGTTACTTATGTTTTTAATGTGTCCTTGACAATGATGTTGAATGCTATGCCCTCTACCACATATTTCACATAAGGCTGTAGTTTTTATTATGCAATTTTGCAGAGTACAGTACTTTTTAGTAATACATATGCCACATAGCAGAACTGACTCTGTGAACCTGACCAGGTAACACAAACTTCTCCAACGATCTATTTCTTTTTCTGTAAAAATAGAAAAGTAGTTATAGCAATCGCATAGGCTTGTTGAAGAATTAAAGAAATGAGTGTGCACTGAGCATTCAGCACACACCATGGAATATCATAGCCCTTGATATATGCTACACATGCCGTATTACATATCAGTGTAAGGCTTCCTCACAATAAACCCTGGAATCTGAGGCTATCTTGTGGTATGGGGGGAAATGGACTGTGCAGGGGTAATTAAGATCCTGGACCTTAACATAGGGACATTTTCCTGGATTATCCAGGTGAGGATATCCACATGGACCATTAAAGGCAGAGAAGTTTCTCAGGCTAGAATCAGAGAGAGTTAAAAGGAGAATTCAGAGAGATTCAGGGGAAGGACTTAATACACCACTGGTGATTTGAAGATGAGGGACGATGTGAAGTGGAAACGCAGGAGGCTTTACAGAGGCTCAAGACTGACTGTCAGCAAGGAAAAGGAAGCCTCCGCTGTACAATGCAAGGGCTTGCATTCTGCCAGTAACCTACATGAGATTAAAAGCAGAGTCTGGAACCAAATAAACTCACAAACAAAATAGAAACAGAGACATTGATGTATACAACAGACTGACAGCTGTTGGAGGAGAGGCAAAGGGGGAACTGAAATAAAGAAGGAGCAGGGATGAGCCAGACACCATTTATGAATGACTCTTGGGCATAAACCACAGTGCAGTGATGGCTGGGGGGTGGCACCTGGAAGGGGCTGAATGAAGGTGGGCAATAGGGGAAAAGTGGGGACAACTGTAATAGCCTAAACAATAAAAAATTAAGGAAAAAAAGCAGATTCTTCCCAGATAGCCGACACCTTGATTTCAATCTTGGGAAAGCTGGAGCAGAGAAACTGAACAACCTCATACATTCTTCTAACCTACAGAACTGTGGGATAATAAAGTGCTAAGGTTATAGTAATTTTTTGTGGCAACCCTGGAAAGCTAATACAGATTTTGTTATTACTATAGGGGTTCAATATTTACACATTGGATTAAGAGAAGGGCAAATTGTCCCTGAGTAAGAAAAATACCATTTCAAACTAAACTATAATTACTAAAGAAAACTTTCAGGTCATGCTTTTTAAATTTTGGCTTTGGATAATATATATAAACTGGATTTATCATAAAAATCTAAAGCATGTTAACATAACATTTAATAAAGAAGATTAATATTTCTAGACATGAATTATTCTCTCTATAAACTAGATTCCTTAAACCTGAATTCCAACCTGAATATAACATAGAAAGTCATATGTTAAGTTTCTAAGTTTGACTATTCCATCATCAATTACTGAAGAGCCACAGGAAAGGAATGGGAAAAGCTCCAGAGAAATGAGCCTTGGGTAGGAGGGGAAAAGCACACAGGCCAACTTTGTTTGCCCCAAAATTAGTTTTAAGCCAGTATTTCTCACTTAGGTTTAAGCAAGTGTCATAAATAAATCCTGAATTTTGCAGCTGGAAGGATTGTTAGATAAGATAGATGATAAACTAAGTCAGGGAGATGGAGGGAGATGTGTCTCACCTACAAATTTAGCAGTCCTGAGCCTGGTCCAATAATATTGCCAGATTTCCCAAATGTTACAAGAAATGCCATCCTAGCACAGGGGAGGGGGGACTCTTGAAATTCTGTGTATGGTTTCCACTATCTGGATGAAAGCCTTTGAAACTATTCGTCCCAAGGTGTGGAAGTCGAAGAGGATTTTGTCCACAGTGCCCAAAGAAAAGCCCATACAATAACTTTGGTTAATTGCTTGCCTCTGGTCACTGTTTTATGAGGGGATTCCTAGGGCTTACAGAAAGAGCCCATAAATAACTCTGGGTAAAGATCTCAACTTTAACTGCCTCCTGTCACATATCTATTTCACAACAAGATGAACAAATGCGGTCTGGAGCAAGACAAGAATTCGGGGAAAGAGATTTCCACACATACCCTACATTTAGGTGGTGCCATGAATCCCTGGGGGAAGCTACCATGCCTTTACCCAAGCATCTACATGCAACGCCCTCACCCCCATCCCGCAAACTATATAAGTCCTCAAGTTAATAGACCTGATGCTTTCGCCGCTCTTGCTTTGGCCGCCCTCGCTTTTTGCTGTCCTTGCCTTGCCTTGCCCTTTACCTACACCTTTCTCTCCCGCCCCGGCAAGGGCCGTTCTCTTCCATGAGAACCTATCTCTAGTAAACTTTGTCTGTATACTGATCAGCTTGCTGATCTGTAACTCTGTGCTGTGTCAGCAAGAAGAACCAACTTTTTCCCATAACAGGATCATAAAATGCTTTAAGTGTACGTAGCAGTGTTCGGTTGCTGCTACACAATCAGTATTTTAAAACAACATAAATTTACCTGACAGTTGCAGAGATCCGATGTTCGGTGTATGTCTCACTGGGGTAAAGTTACTGTGCCCACAGAGCACAGGGTTTCTTCTTGGCGCTCTAAAAGAGGACCTGTTTCTTCACCTATACAGCTTCTCGAGGCCACCAACAGTACTGGACTCATAGACGCTTCTCCATCATTAAATCAACAGAGTAGCATTTTCGTTTCTCTCTCCGACTTCTGCCTCTATTATCACATCCTCTTTCCTCACACTAACCCTCATCCTTCTCTATCATAAGAACACTTGTGATTATATTGGGCCCACCTGGATAATCCAGGAGATTCTCTTCCCATTTCAAGCTCCTTAATTACATTGACGATGCTGCCTTTGCCCTCAAAGTAGTATGTTCATAGGCTCTAGATTATCATGAGAACATCTCTGAAACAAATATATTTCTAATAAAATACATGGATTTCTAACATAATTGTAATTACAATAATGTTTTGCAAATAATTACACAGTGACAGCTCAGTTTCTCCTCTTAAATCATGTTTCCTTTCAGCTTTCACTTCCTGGAGTCTTTTATGATTCATGAGTAGATAGGAATGTTTAGTAAGACAAATAGATAGACAAAGAAGAAGAGCATATTAGCGAGGAGAAACAAAAACAAAGCAATGTATTCCTGGACACCTTCAATATAATGCTAGTTGTATCATCAACATTACACGCACAAACACACACATCTATGTTTTTATAATTACCTTTCTATGTATTTACAGAAGTAATTTTGGAAATTATTTTGGTGTCCTCCTTGGAGACCTATTTAGGCATCTAAATGTACCAATATTTGTTTATTTTCATGACAGCATAAGTAATGTAGGGTGAGTTTATTTCATAGTGTTAAGCATATTTTAGATGTCTGAAAATAGTGAGCATTCTGTAAACTGAGAGAAATGTAATAAATTGTACTTGTGTTCTCAGAGCCAAATATCCCAATTTATACTTTTATTTCACAACTACTTGTAAAGAAGTGCCAGGTGCTGTTCTCAGTATTATTGATTCAGGAGTATCACAGACAATAACTGCAGAAACAAGAAAAAACAGACACACACATCTGTTTTTATGGAGCTTACACTCCAGTAGGCAGCTGGAAAATAAATAAATAAACACACAAAAATAAATAAGAAAAATCGGTCAAATAACTAGAATTGCTAAAGGAGAACGGGGAAAAGCAGTGAAGAGGAACGAGGGGCAGGTGGTTCCAGAGGAAACTGAATTTAAATATGGTTGTCATAAAAATCCCCACTGAGAAGGTAACATCTGAGCAGAGTCCTAGGAGGAGGAAGTGCAAATTTTTAAATTTTATTTTACAATTCTAAATAACATTCAATACTATTTTGTATTAGTTTCAGTTGCACAGTATAGTGGTTAGACAATCACATCCCTTACGAAGGGATCACTCCCGGTATTTCCAGTACCTACTTGGCACCATGCATAGTTATTATTTCAGGGAGTGAGACTTTGAGAAGACTTGCTCTGTCTTTCAGCCAGTGTTACTGAGTGCCTTAAATGCATCCGCCGGTAATATAGACACTGGGGATACATCAGTGAATAAAACCAATTCCCTTTCTTTACAGAGCTTACATTCCAAGAGACATCATGACTTTCTTTCAAATGTATTTATTCTACCATACCCACCATTTCGGGGAATGAGGAAAAATTATAAATCATGTTCTTAAAATTTCCCTATTTATGAAGAAAGACTAGCTTGCTAACCTCAAAGGGATACTTTAGATATTAGTTATCTAAAAATATAGAGTACTAAGACTTATTTTTTTAATGAGTATGCTTGGCTGGTACAATGATCAGGCAGATCAGTTTACTTATTGTTAGTTTGAATTTTGGTTCCATTATATGTAGGTCTTAGATTTCTAGGGCCCCTCATTTGGAACCAGGTGACATTCAGAACAAAACAGATTTTATGAAGATGATTTTCTAGAGTCTAACAACCCATAAATGTAGTCAGTTTATTCAAACGTTAACAGGTTCCAGAGCAAGTATGTTATAGACATACAATAAATCATAGATTTAGGGAAAAGCTAACGTGTTGTCAGCTGGGTTGTAAATGTTTCAACATAATAAACAGAGTGGAACAAAAAAGGTTCCACAGTTGAAGATTTCAGTTTTGATGGAAGGAAAAACTATCTGCTTTAGGTAGGAAAGGAAGCAGCACTGTGTTCAGTTTTAACAATGGAGATAGTCTAAAAGAAATAGCATGTATTAAGATTGTCAGGGTGACAGATGGTTGGACTGTACATAATAAAGCTGAAAGATATTTTGACGAGAAAGGGGATGGATCTGACAGTTCCCAAATCAGAATCCTAGGTGGCACAAATGAGAAAATATAATTGAATGTGTGCTAAGCTGATGCATAGTTAATTTTTCACAGCTCAAGGCGACAGAGTATGGCAATGGACAGGAGTGTTCACAGGTTTGATAGAAGAAAGAGACAGAGGAGGGATACAGCAAATAAAAAGAGAAAGAAGGCAACAATCCATCACATGCACAATATTATTTTCAACAACTTATGTGAAAAACTAAACCAAAACTTATAATTTCTGCATTCAAAGTTATCATTTTGAACTAAACAGGGCTAGATTTAAATACTATCATATATTACCTAAAAATATAGTCTCTCCTATTGGAAAAATGAATTCTGTCATAGTCAAGAGTGGAATGCATTTCAGTAACATTGTTTCCCAAAATAATCTTAGGAAATAAGATGTTTTCAACAGTACCAGCTGCTATCATGACATAAGTATTTGCATTAGCCTTTCTCTGCTATTTACATCAATTGTAATTACCACTATTTTAAGACACGTGTCCATTTTAAGAAAATTTGAAAATAACGGATTTCTTTAGAAAATGAGTAAATTGAATAAAGTATTCCCCATTTTCCATTCAGAAAGTAATAACATTATTTATCTAGTATTATACAGGGCTTCACAGGAACACAATTTCAACTTTAGGTTGAAAATACACATGCCCTTCAAATTCTAAATACCTTAGGTCAGAGTATATGTAGCAGCTACTTTTTTATACTAAAACTTAGAAAGGATAAAATGTAATGGCTCCAGAGTTGAAGATTTTAGAGGCAGGATCTCTTTCCTCCTAAGAAATCAAGCAACTGGTTCAGGAACATGCAGTCAGGCATTGACAGAGAGAGGATGGCATTCTCCATCCACAGTCCGTGCTTTCCTGCCGTTGCTGTTCTGACTCATAAGCCATAATTGTGAAACCTCACCCACTCATTCATTACCCTTGTCAGTCATGTATACATTTACAATAGAAAAGTGACACAGATGTCAGGACTCTTTCAGAAGAAACCCAACAGTAGAAACAAGTATGTGTAAGTAATAACCTTTAGGGGAGCACTGGAGGGGTGGACTGGGACGGGAGTAAACGACAGAAAACTGTACTTGAATAACAATTAAAATAAAAAATTTTAAAAAAGTAATAACCTTTAAAAAATCAGGAGTGTTTGTACATCATCTTTGTAAAGTAAAGAATGCCCAGAGATATTTTCTGTTTAGAGCTGCAACTAAAGATAGCGCTGCTAGATGCTTTAATAATCTCTATTGCATTATATTTGTAATATTACACTACATTGCTGCCATCTGTGGTGATTCATAAATCACATAGTAATAAAGCCTCTTAATAAATCTTATGCTCTCTCTTCACACTATTGACCCCTTTTATTTGCTGGTGCAAGAACTCTTCCATATGTTGATGCAGCATCTCTAATCTATGTATCATAATACTTTATGTCTAATATTATTTTCTGTAAGTCAATATCCTTCCTCCTTGAAGATGACCCTGTAGAATGAGTTTGTTCCAGCATTGCTGGATATTTGGATGTGTGACACAGCTTGTCATTCCTTTCTAGCAGATTAGTAGGAGATGGTGTGGCCCTTTCACAAGTTTTGTCACAGCCTCACCCTATTAGCTCTGTGACCCTGGTGAGCAACCTCAGCGGCTTTTTACCAATCCCTGCACCATGTCCAATGGTCAGCATTTTATATCTGAGCTTATCATCACTATAGTTCTGTCCGGCTACTTGACATCCTCCTTCACTATAACCTCAAGTGCTTCCAGTTCTGTCACGTTCCATCTGCTTAAAAATCAATTACTGAGGATTTATCTGGCTCTTATAACGTTCTTGTTATTGTCGCTATTGTTAATTTTCTTTCACTTGTTTTAAATGTTTAATACAAAGGGCTCTGCTGCAGAAGGTGCTTAATGCTGATTTAACAGTGAATTTGAGGAGTTGATTTTAAGAGGTTGGAGGTGAAGTTAGACATAGGCCAGTTCTCCAAGCCATCCAGGCTGAGACTCCTACAGGAAACGGCATCAGCAATTCTTACCTTATATTTCTTTTGCCTGCCAGCCTCTCAGAGCATGTGCAGTTTTGATATAATTTCTGTTGCTTATGTACTATCACAGGCCAGTGATAGTACATTGCTGAGAAAGATGAATTCAGATTGCTTTCAGCTTTCTATTGTGACTATAGATTTTTTATTTTAAACAGAAAGTCCATGGTGCAAACAGAAATATGTCTCCTTTCATATTTTAAAGGCTTAGGTTATGTGTTTTTGATGTGGTATTACTTTAAACCAATGAACTTGTGTGCTGCTCAAAAATCATAAAACATACAATCCTATTTCTCTGTAAGGTATAATTTATACCTTAAAATCAGATTTTTTTGAAACTTTGTATACTCACTTAAGACATTAATAATTAATGGAGAAACCACAGATTCTTTAGCAATATGTCAGAATAACTTCACTAATTATATATGTGTATGCATGCCATCAGAAAAGCATTTGAAGTATAAGGGGTTTACAGAGATTTAATTATTTTTTTGTGAATTTATAAAAATATTCCAATGACAACAAATCACATTCTAATAATACAAATAAACCACTTTTAAGTAAAATAAATTTTAAGAGGTGGCTTCAAATTTTGTTAGAGAAATTATTGAGAAAGTAACTGTAATATACCCAAGTGAGCTGAATAGATTAACACTCTCAACACCAGGCCCTTAACCCAACCAAAACAAACAAAACAAAACAACAACAAAAAATACAGAATAAGCAAATATATATATATTTGCTTATATATATATATTGCTTATATATATAATATATATTATATATTATATATAATATAATATATAATACAATATTATATAATATATAATATATAATATAATATAATATAATATATATGATATATGATTTTATATATATATATATATATATATATATATATATATATATATATATATATATATTGGGTATAATGAAGAAGAAAGTAAAACAAAATAATAGCTCCAAATGTTTCTTCTTTCTAATTTCTCATTTCTGGTACCAAATAGGAAAGCCTGTGAGGCGGATATGACTTATAATAACTGAGATATTATCAGTCCCCCTTTGGACTTGGCTTTACTGACAATCTTCATGTATATCCAAGTGGAAACTCATTGTGGTGGACATGGGTAAACAGGTGATGTCCAGCTAAACAAGTAATGCAGTATATTCCTCCAACTCACTGGGAGAGGCCATTAGGCATTGCCATTTTTCCACAGCCCAACCCACCTCCCCATCAGAATGGGGTCTGATCACCCAAAGCTTTGTATCTCATTGGCTTATTTACTTCTCAGATTTACTCAGAAAGCAGCAATTTAAATCATTATTAGTCAGTTGTTTTATCTTCCTAGATAAAATGTGTCTAAAACAAAAATTAAAACATTCTTATACCTTTGTTCTTATTATTAGTGCAATATTAAATCTGACTCATTTAATTAGACAAATATATTTTTAAAATACACTGTAAGTCATTATTATTTTTGTTTCTCCTTTTCTCAATTTGAAAAGAAGTAACAGTAATACCATAAGGAATTTTTCACATAAGTGGTTAGGATGATAAATTATGTGTGTGAGTTATTATTTATATAGATTCAGGGTTTTTTTGCTATTACATTACTCTTATTAAATTTATATCTCTAGGTTTTTAAAAATAAATTTAAGAATTTTACATGTCCTCTCTACTCTTATCCAGAAGTTTTTAATTGAATTTTCAGTCTCTTTTAACCCTAATTGTTCCTTCCCTTTTCTATATTAAACAAATGATCAACATTGTCTTTTCTAAAGTGGCCACTTAGGAATCTTGTGAAACTTGTGAAACTTGTTTCACATGTGAAACTTGCCCTTAGGAGGAGTAGCTTCCTTTTCTCAGCTTTATCCACCATCACTTCTAGGCCCTCCTACATACACACAACTTCATTACATCTCATGTCAATGTAATCTCAATTTTTTTCTTCATTGCTCCACTTAAAACTCATTAAAGCTGATTTTCATTTTCAGTACATTTCTAACTGCAACCTTAATAACATTTTCTCTTTCTTTCCTTTTTTTAAGGTTTTACATATTTATTTTTAGACAGAGGGGAAGGGAGGGAGAAAGAGAGGGAAAGAAACATCAATGTGTGGTTGTTTCTCACAAGCTTCCTACTGGAGACCTGACCCAAAACCCGGACATGTGCCCTGACTGGAAATACAACCGGGAACTTTTTGGTTCGCAGGCTGGCACTCAATCCACTGAGACACACCAGCCAGGGCCATTTTCTCTCTTTTTAAACCTCTTTTCTAAATTTAAAACTCATAACTATCTTTTTACCTCTTAAGGCTTTTCTCCCTTTAACTTTTAGCACAAAATACACTCTTGGTTCTTCCAATTTCTGCTGACCACTCCTTTTTTCTTTTGCAGGCTCACTATCCATCCACTCACTATCTATATTTACCAGGATTTTATTTTAACTTCTTTATATTCTTCCACCTGAAATATCATTCATTCTGTGAAGTAACTATCAACTCTATGCAGACAACTTGCAAGGTTACATTGCTACTACCCGTGACCTCACTTCCCAAAGTGCCAGTGTGACTTTTCAGCAACCAGATGGATCCTGCAGCTCGATGTCTTAGCAGTACCTTAGATTTGACCTGCAAACAAGGGATTTTTAACTTTCCAATATAAATGTTACATGAAAATCTCAATCCCATTCTAACAATGTGGGCTTCTTTTTTTAATTTAATCTTTATTGTATTTTTCTTCCATTACCATTTAGTCTCCTTATCCCCCTTTCCCTGCAGCAATCACCATATCCTTGATGTTCTCTCTGTGTGGACTGAGTAGTACTATTAGTCTTTCCCTGCATCCTCGTCCAGTCCCATCATGGTTCATCTTCACCAGGATTTTATTTCAGATCTGTTTTCTCCTGAACAAATCCTTCTTTTTATCACCTATTTCTGATATTGTCTTCACTTTTATGTCCAAACTAGAAATTATTTCAAACACTGAAAAGATTTCTTCTTGGTATCTCTAATGACTATAGTTTTATGTACCAGCACATTAAAACCTAGGCTCACATCTACTCTGACCTGCTTCTCTGACTGTTATTTTATAAATAACTGCATTACCCTCCACCGAGACCTCCAGCCTAGAAGTTTGATATTTAATCCATATCACCCTACAAATTCATCCTATAACTATGTCTTACTTACCTTCAGAACTGTTTTAGTCAAACTCTTCCTTTCCCCTTCTTTTCTCTTTATACTCTACACTTTCCTGACAGCTATCCTAATAAGACATGAAATTCATCATCCCATTACCTTGCTGATCTACATTAGGTGGCTCTTTAATACCCACAAGATTTCATTCAAACCCTTTACCATAATGCAATATAAATTAATGTGTGTCAATGGTTTTCATTTGTGATCAATACTTTATGCTACAGATTCTTCTGTTCCTTCTTTATAAGCCTCCTTTCATTGTTTTCTCTGCCAAACAAAATCCAACTGATCCTCTAGGACCCAATTCAAATCTCACTCCATTTTTTGTGAAACTTGTCTTAAAGCATTTCTTTCTCTATATCATCAGGAAAAATTAATGCTTTCACTTTTTAGACATTCAAATTATTTGGTTGCTCTGATGTGTGAGGGATGTCTATTAACAATTCATCTTCTTGCTTGTAGATGAGCTTCTGGAGGGCAGAGACCATCTAATTCATCCTTGAACTCCTAGCATTTCATGCAGCCCATCACTCAAGTTCATAAATACTTATTAAATTAAGTAAAATTCTCTAAGCATGTCAATATGCAAACATGGCCTTTGTACCTTATTTAAGTACACATATTTTATGACTTACTAATTATGGATACAATTTATATAATGATTTTTATGGTCAGTAATACTATATTTCTACCAAAAGACTGAAGCAGGAAAAGAAGAGATTCATCCTGAAAATGTCCTTGGAAAGGGCACTTTTCTTTCATGGTAAATGTTAGAATGCAGTCCTGCCTGACTAATTCAACCACAGCAAAATCCTTTTATAGAATTTAATCCTGTAACTCTATTCATTGAAGTAAATGGTTGTTTCACATGAGTTATGGTGATGTATTGAGATTTGAAGAAGGGTGTAAAAGATAACACAGCAGAAAATAGATGTAATATTTAAAATATAATTCCTCTAGAATGGAAACAAAATCTATAAGAGGGGACTCCATAGAAGCATAATGTTCCAATTCAGACTTTCAAAACAGATTTACAAATGAAACATTTCATAAACAATGAATAACATGCTCTTAAAAAACCTCACACAGAAGAAAATTGCCACTGAGCATGCATAATTTGCACTACAGTAATCTTATTTTCTAGCAAAAGCAATGAATCCTGTCACCAAATGGTGAGCAAAGACAAAGTGATGGCATGCATACCCATGTTACTAAAATTCTCTCCAAAGAAATAAAGAAGTAAGAATATGATTGTGATGAGTTTTGTATGTTTAATTCTTAACTGGCAATAAACAAATAATTTGAAGCTTTTTTCATCAAGGCGTTGATATGCAGCTTAGAAGATTAAGTCACTCATAAACCTGAATAATTAAACATATTAAATACTGTATCATTCATGGGAAAACATATTTCCACATTGTATAATTTTACATATTTTTACATATTGCATTTTCTCCAGCTTTTTTACTTCCTTTAAAGCATAAAATTCTGGGACTTAAATTTATTGTATTTTTCATTTGTTTTCTTTATTTTCATGTATACAAATCATAGGGCAGCCAAAAGATTATAAGCTTTCTCATGAATCTCAACTCTCCTGCCTCAGACTGTCATCAAATAACAAGCAGCCTTATTATCTAGGGGCCTGTCAGGGAACAAAGTTATCACTGCTATTGCTCTCTCTCTTTAACTGTGCTATAATAGTCAACTATATAATTATTCTCTGAAAATAAAGTGGAATAAATCATCACAAGTCTTGGGAATAAAGATGGAAATATCAGCTTAATAACAGTGAAAAGTAAAGGTGAGATTGAATAACATAATAAATTAATGACATATAATAGACATATACAGAATAGTCTACCCAACAGCAGAATACATATCTTTTCAAGCGCATATGAAACATTTTCCAAGATAGACACTATTTTATGCTACAAATGAAGTGTGAATAAATTTATAAAGACACATAATATTCAAAGTATCTTTTCTGAATATAATAGGATAAGCCAGAAATTAAAAAAAATAAAAAACTGGAAAATTCACAGATTTGTAGAAATTTAAAAAAAATTAAACAATAAATGGATAAAGGAAAAAAACACAAGAAAAATTAGGAAATGCTTAGAGATAAAGGAAAAGAAAAATGCACCATACCAAAACATATGGGGCATGGCAAAAGCAATACTAAGGGGGAAATTTATATATAGATTCTTACATTTAAAAAAGAAAGATGTCAAATCAACTAGTTAATTTTACAATGTGGAAAGGAAATGAAAACAAACTAAAGCTAAAGCTAGAGGGGTTGACAAATTTTTAACTAGCTGGACTAAGAAATTTAAAAAGATGCTAATTACTAAACTCTGAAATGAAAATGGAGATTTAACTACTAATTCCTTGGGAACAAAAATGATTGCAAGAGACTACTATGAACAGCTGTGCACCAAAAATTGAATAACTTATACAAAGTGGAAATTTTTTTTTCAGATTTTTTTTTTATTTTAATTGTTTTTCAGTACAGTTTTCTGTCTTTTACTCCCATTCCATACCAACCCCCAGGGCTCCCCCCTCCCTCCCCTTTCCACACCCCTTAGTTTTTGTCCATGTGTCCTTTATACTTGTTCCTATAATCCCCTCCCTTTTCCCCTGAAATTCCCTCCCCTCTCCCTCTGGATACTATCATCCCCTTTTCTATTTCAATGTCTTTGGCTATATTTTGCTTGCTTATTTGTTTAGTTGCTTAGGTTCCTGTTAAAGGTGAGATCATCCTTTACTGCCTGGCTTATTTCACTTAGCATAATGCTTTCCAGTTCAATCCATGCTGTTGCATAGGGTAGGGGCTCCTTTTTTCTTTCTGTTGCATAGAATTCCATTGTATATATGTACCATAGTTTTTTGATCCATTCATTTACTGATGGGCACCTAGGTTGCTTCCAACACTTGGCTATTGTAAATTGTGCTGCTATGAACATTGGGGTGCATAGGTTCTTTTGGAATGGTGTTTCAGGGTTCTTGGGATATAGTCCCAGCAGGGCAATTGCTGGGTCAAAAGGCAGTTC
>PVKM010024641.1:0-20399 GCA_004027735.1 Carollia perspicillata
TGAAAAGGAGCATGAGAGAACTCCAGAGGTTATCCATCTGTTTATTACTTCTATGTGGTTGAGGTAAATAATTTTTACAGAGTATGTTATAATATTATGTAAAGATAGGCCTTCCTTGGTAGCAGAAATGTGATATGAAGAAAACAAATCTTGTTTCATCCAATTAAAAGTATTTTATATTTAAAATGATAAAATATTACACTGCATTCTTAATGGTACAAAATGTCAGAATTTTATGGTAACAGAGCTATAAAATTTTTATTTTAATAACATGACGTCACTTGAGTGGATGCTCCTTGCCTTTTACCATCCTGTACTAGAATTTTTCATCGCATACCAGAGCACCTCGAACAATGTAATACAGAGGTAGACTGAACCAGAGGAAACTGCAGGTATTACACACCATTTCCGATGTATAAAATGACAGTTTTATGTGGTTCCATCTAACGTGGGTGCAGCAGTGTTTTACTTTTCTATAGTCAACAGTGTTGAACTACCTCTTCATGTATCTATCATTTGAACTTCTTTGCCTAAATATAAATGAATAAATATAGTAATAATAAGTAATACCCTTGTATACTTAATTCAACTGTCCCATAAACAACAGTAGCAGCCTTTCTCCATTCTGCCCTCTTCCCATTTCCAGCAGAACTGCCTTATCATTTGCTAAACAATACTCCATCTAAAAAACATAGCTGGGCATTTACATTTGGCTTTTCCAACTTTTTGGAGTAAGCATCTGCTACTTGGTTGATAAAAACTTCAAAATCAAACCTAAAAAAGAAAAATCCCAATAAGTACTTCAGGAACTCTATGATTACTAAATAAACAGAGCAACAAAAGGCTAGCGTATAGCACTTACGCTGCAGGCAAAGTGGCTTTAACATAAACTGTCACAGTTTAGGATTTTTCTTTAGAAATTGCATTCCTCTTAGAAATGATCACTTGGGCTTTCTTTACCTTTGCTAATAAGAAACTGCACAGTGCACAGATGCCCAGCTCTCGCCGCTTTCATCAAAGGGGTTCTTCCACCTTCAGATTCATGTTCCTATTAAAGAAACAAAAATAATCCATCAGCAACAATTCACTCACCATCTACGTTAAATACTTAGTACCAATGACACAGACATAATGAAGATTTACTACTTATACAAACTACCTCCATTCCCCCAAAATATAGGATTAATTTCAGTCCACGCTTCATGGTGTAACCTTTTAAGGTCAGTTTTGCATAGCAAACAATAACCATTAAAGATAACACTTTGGTTTAGTTTGATCCCCAAAGAGAAATCGTTGCATTTGTAAATAGACTTTATTTATTTATTCATTTTTAGAGAGAGGAGAAGGGAGGGAGAAAAAGAGGGAGAAAGAGAGGGAGCGAAACATCGATGTGTGAGAGATCCATCGACCGGTTGGTTACCTCTCACATGCCCCCTACTGGGGTGGGGACCTGGCCCACAACCCAAGCATGTGCCCTGACTGGGAATCAAACCCATTACCTTTCGGTTCACTAGCTGGTGCTCAATCCCCTGAGTCGCACCAACCAGGACCATTTTTCTTCCTTTTTATTCCTAAGATTAAGAAGATGTTTTCCTAACTATTCATGTGAACTGTGAGAAAGGAGCCTTAGCATTGTGAGGTTATTAGAAAGATCTTGATCTTCTACCAGAAGCCAGTAAGAACTCTATCATAGGATACAAACCAATTCCTGAAGAAAAACACTACGGTATTTTAGGAGTAAAGTAAAAAGGAGAACAAAAAAATATACCAATGAGCAGATATTTCTTGGAGCAGAAATTAAATATTTGAATATCGAAGGCCAAATAAATAATTTTATAATAGCATAAACATTGTTATTCTTTCTAGGAAGTTTCCAGCAAGAGGAATGAACAATTAAACAGCTTCCAACCATCCTAATATCAAATGCCACTGCAAGGAGTATGCTTCCATGGTAACTACCACTTTCGCTGTGTATGCAAACACAGTGACTTCTGTTGTTCTGGTCGTCTTCTGTGATTCAGAAATACTTGATAGAGAACAGTGATTAAGTCAGGCTTTATTTCAGCTCTATTCTAATTAACTGAGAATCCTTTAGCTACCACATAGTCAATTTAAAAATTGTGTGCCCTGCCAAAAGGACACAATTTAATCTGTTTACACAACTATACCTGATCTACAGCTAAGGCAAACTAACAACGAGAAATGAGAGTAGACTGTCCACTCCATGGAAACATCGCACTGGCCTGCAGTGACAGGAACTGCACTCTGAAAGAGATTTTTAAAAATCTCGATGGTGTCGAATCTTTCAACCTCCTATAAAAATCAGTTTATCCTTTGACTTTTGTTTATAAAAGTAGGCTTCCAGTTGTGAAGACATGAAGCAGTGTATTCTTGTACTATTATTTATTAATTGTTGTATTATTTTCCATATGAACAGCTGTAAACCTGTTTTTACCCTACTCTGTATGTTGATTAGACAACAAAGTTAATTTAACTCTAAGGTATGGAAGAGTGAATAACTATAGATGATACCAACATAATCTGGTTTACAATAGAATGGATTTTGAATTTATAGTCAATGTAAATAAATCTAAGATTCTGGTAATTTACTTTAAGCAAAACAGAATATACACCATGAAAATCTTACTCAGAAAGACCCAGAAAGCTGTTTGTCCCGTTCTTCATCTGACTTGCTTCTGAATTATCATTACGACAATCAACACACTGGAGATAAATCACTCTTTCAGCAATCCATTATTTCCCTTCTTGCCTCAGGGCCTTTTCATGTAAGCTACTGTTTCTTCCCTGTAGTACTTCCCTTAGCGCTTCTTCACCCTTCTCGTCAAGTCAAATGTTACATCCTCAAGGAAGACCTCCCTGAACTTTTTACCTAGATCACTCTTTTTGTTATTGACTTACAGCTCTATGAACCACTCCCTCAAAAGTTCCAATCATACGTTAGTTTGTGTAACTATTTGGCTAACATGTCTCTGCCATTGAAATGTAGGCTTCATGAGAACAGCAACTGCATCCGCTTTTGCTTACCATTATAAACCTAACATATAAAACAATGAGTGTCTGACTACTATTTACCAAGAAGGAACCTAAGCACAACTGACCTCTTAAATCTTCCCTTTCATAGTACTAAGTTTTGAAGTTTTAATTTTCTACTACGTAAATAAGAGAAAGAAAAGTTAATATAACAGGAAAGTAAGAGTAATAGCTAAACTTAGAGTAAGACTTTCATTGTCTGCATTATGTACATTGTTACTTAAAGCATGGGTGGGCATGCTTTGTCACTTTTCCTTTTTATCTCTTAAGCCTTACATCCATCAACATAACTAATCTCCAAGACAAAAGACTTTGAAAGTCCTGCTTTAGGATAAACTTTTAAAGTACTGGTACTGGTACCAATTACTGGTACTGGCAATTGTTAGTTCTGTATATTTAAAATATTAGCTGATAAAAAATAAGAAATCAGAAAGTGCTGTCCCAGGATCAAAACAAATTTCGAATTTCAACACATGTGAAATTTCTGAAATGAACAGTCTGAAAATTGTCAATTTTATTTTCCTCCCTATAAAAATTCATTCCTTTGGTTTTGAACTATATAATTATGTTTGAGAAAGTGGCTGGTAAAACAATGCTACAACTTTATAATGTACTTATATTTCATGTCCTAAAATTAATAATATATATTCCACAACATGTATTATTTGTACCAAAATATCTGACCATTAAATCCTTTTAAACTAGGAATCAAATTTCTATGTTACTTATGAATGTTGCATTTATTAGTACAGCCAATATTCGTTCAGGATCAAGAAAATTTCAGGATATACATAAACACAGAAAATTATTTTGTAAGGCTACGAATTTACTGTGTAGTTTAGCATTTTCTCTAAGCAGCCCAAGTGTCCATTAACAGATGAGTGCATAAAACAACTATGGGACATTCACACAAGGGAATACTATCTGGCCATAAAAAAGAAGAAAATTTTACCCTTTGTGACAGTATTTTTCTTCTTCATGATGGAAGAAGAGTTGTCTTGGGTGACATATTAAATATACAAATGCTACCAAAAACTGATGAGCAAAAAAAAGGTTGCAAATAATTTATGATTTCGTGTTGGGCCACATTCACAGACATCAGCCCACGGGCCGCAGGCTGGACACCCCTGTGAGGATTCAGATATTCTACCTTGCAGGGTACGTTCTTCCAACCTACCACTGTACATTCATCATGACTTCAGTGATCTACTGTTACTGATGAGGTTCATATCCCTTGGGAGAACTGAGATGGAAAAGCGACTAAGGCACTCTTCTAGGGTTTTTTGCTTAGCTTGGTTTCTAAATACAACAAGTAACAAAGAAAAACCAAGCTTATTCAGTTTGGATGAAAGAAAAATGACTGATCATAAAGCAGAGATGGAAAAAGAACAGACCTCTACAATGATGCAGAATAACCTGTGCAGACTCCAGCAATGTCTCCGAGTGTGGAATGTGGGGGGGTTATCCGAATCTCCTGGGACAGTAGCTAGAATGCACACTCCCATTTCAAATCTGCTGAACCTGAACCTCTAAAAGTGGGGTTGCAAACCTCATTTTAAAAAGTATGCCATTAACATTTGCTTTACATATTTAGGTGTTCCTTATTAGGTGCATAAATGTTTACTACGGTTATATCCTCTTTTTGGATTGTTCCTTTTAGCATTATGAAGTGCCCTTTGTCTCCTACTATGGCCTTGGTTTTGAAGTCTATTTTTTCAGATATAAGTAGTACTAACCCCAGCTTTTTTTTTCTTTTCCATTTGCATGAAATATCTTTTTCCAAACCTTTACTTTTAGTCTGTGTGTATCTTTTGATCTGAGATGGGTCTCTTGGAGGCAGCATATATATGGGTCTTCCAGTAGACCCCACACTTCTCAGGGGCAACCCCCAGCCACTGGACTATCCATCCCCGACTTCAGCGGCTGTGAGAGACCAGCCAGCCCTCTCATGCCTCCTCTGCGCTGCCTCACAGTCTTGTGGTGAAGTGGTTTCTTCTGTCTGTGGTTATAATGCCTCTCTCCAGCTAGTGTTCAGTTGGTTATTCTGGATGATTTCTCGACAATTTTGTTGTAATTCCTCCTGGGAGGAGGTTAGCATAGCTTCCAGACATAAAAGGAGAGATTGACAGAAATGCAGTCATACGTGGGGATTTTAACACTCCACTGACTTCAATGGATAGGTATTCCAGGCAGAAAATCAAAAAGGAGACAGCGGCCTTAAACGACATACTAGAGCAAATGGATTTAATTGATATTTTCAGAGCATTTCGCCCCAAAGCAGCAGAATATACATACTTCTGAAATGTACATGGAATGTTTTCTAGGACAGACCAAATATTATTAGGACACAAAACAAGTCTCAATAAATTTAAGAAGTCTGAAATCATATCAGGCATCTTCTCTGACCACAATGCTATGTATGAAACTAGATATCAATCACAAGAAGAACACTAAAAAACACTCAAAGACATCGGAGCTAGACAACATGTTATTAAACAATGAATGGGTCAATAAGGAGATCAAGGAAGAAATCAAAAGATACCTTGAAACAAATGAAAATGAGGACACAACATTCCAAAATCTGTGGGACACTGGGAAAGTAATCCTAAGAGGGAAATTCACAGCATTACAAGCCTATCTCAAAACAACAACAACAACAACAACAAAAACAAACAAGAAAAAGCTCAAATAAACAATCTAACTTCACACTTAGGGGAACTTGAAAAGAACAACAAACAAAGCCCAAAGAGAGTAGAAGGAAAGACTTAGTAAAAATCAGAGCAGAAATAAATGAAACAGTCTTAAAAATTAATACAAAAGATCAATGAATCCCAAGAGCTGGTTCTTTGACAACATAAACAAGATTGACAAACTTTAACCAGACTCATCAAGAAAAAAACAGAAAGGACCCAAATAAATAAAATCAGAAATGAAAGAGGAGAAATAACAACTGACGCTAAAGAAATACAAAGGATTGTAAGAAAATATTATGAATAATTATATGCCAACAAACTGGACAACCTGGATGAAATGGGCAAATTCCTAGAAACATACAATCTTCCAAAAATAAATCAGGAAGAATCAGAGACTCTAAATAGACAGATTGATTGTATCTAATGAAATTGAAGCAACAATAAAAAAACTCCCAATAAACAAATGTTTGGGACCAGATGGCTTCACACATAAATTTTACCAAACATTCCGATAAGAGATAACACCTCTCCTTCTCAAACTATTTCATAAAATTCTAGAGTACAGAAGGCTCCCAAGCTCATTTTACATGGCCAGCATTATCCTAATTTCAGATAAAGACCCTACAAAAAAAGAGAAAGTTATAGGCGAATGTCCCTGATGAATACAGATGCTAAAATTCTCAACAAAATATCAGCAACCTGAATACAGGAATGCATCAAAAAGATCATACCCCATGATCAAGTGGGATTTATTCTGGGAATGCAAGGTTAGTATAACCTCAGACACATAGATCATCAGAACCAAGGGTATAAAGACCTGTTTACAGGTTTATAGATCTGTAAACAGACACATAGATCATCAGAACAGAAAAGAGAGCCCAGAAATAAACCCACACCTTTATAGTCAATTAATATTCGACAGAGGAAGCAAACACATAAAGTGGGCTAAAGATAGTTTATTCAATAAACTGTGTTGGGCAAATTGGACAGATATGTGCAAAAAAATGGAAATAGACCACCTTCTTACACCACACATAAGAATAAATTCAAAATGGACTAAACACTTAAATGTTTGACCCAAAACCATAAAAATCCTAGAAGAAATCATAGGCAGCAAAATCTCAGATATGGCTCATAGAAATTTTTTTATAGCCTATATCTCTCCAGGCAAGGGAAACAAAAGAAAAAATAAACAAATGGGACTACATCAAACTAAAACGTTTTTGCATGGCAAAGGAAACTATCAACAAAATAAAAAGACAACACACAGAATGGGAGAACATATTTGCTCATACAGCTGATAAGGAGTTAAACAAAATTTATAAAGTACTTACAAAACTCAATACCAAAAAAAACAAACAACCCACTTAAAAAATGGGCAAAGGACCCTGGCTGGTATAGCTCAATGGATTGAGAACGGGCCTGTGAAGCAAAGGGTCACCAGTTTGCTTCCCAGTCAGGGCACATGCCTGGGTTTCAGGCCAGGTCCCCAGTAGGGGACACATAAAAGGCAACCACACATTGATGTTTCTCTCCCACACTTACTCCTTCCCTTCCCCTCTCTCTAAAAATAAATATTTTTTAAAAAATGGGCAAAGGACCTGAATAGACACTTCTCCAAAGAGAATGCACAGATGGCCAATAGACATGTAAAAAGATGCTCAATGTCACTAATCATCAGAGAAATGGAAATTAAAACCACAATCAGATACCATTTCACACCTGTCAGAATGGCTATCATCAATAAATCAACAAACAAGAAGTGCTGGTGAGGATGTGGGGAAAGGGGAACCTTTCTGCACTGTTGGTGGGGATGCAGATTGGTGCAGCCACTGTGGAAAGCAGTGTGGAGATACTTCAAAAAATTCAAAATGGATCTGCCTTTTGACCCAGTGATCCCACTTCTGGAAATATATCAGAAGAAACCTGAAACACCGATTCAAAAGAACATAAGCACGCCTATGTTCATTGCAGCACTATTTACAATTGCCAAGATATGGAAGCAGCCCAAGTGTCCATCAATAGATGAGAGAATAAAACAACTATGGAACATTTATACAATGGAATACTACTTGGCCATAAAAAAGAAGAAAAGTTTACCTTTTACAACAGTATGGATGGACCTGGAGAACATTACACTAAGGGAAATAAGCCAGAGAAAGACAAACACCATATCATTTCACTAATGTGGAATCTAACAACCTGAACTAACAAGCAAAACAGAGACAGACTCATAGATGGAGAGCAGGTGACAACCAGTGCGGGTGGGGTTAGTGGTGGAGAGATTGAGCAAAAAAAAAAAAAAAAGGACTCATGGATATGGACATCAGTGTGGTGGCTGCTGAGGGAAGGGGTATATAAGGGGACTAAATGGTACTGGGAAAAAAATAAAGATTAAATTTTAAAAAATAATAAGAAGTATCCCAAGTTATGAGACTTACAGCTAGAGAGATAGATTTATAATCACATTACCTTTAACAAATCCAGGAAGAAAGAAATACCTTATCTAGCCCTGGCTGGTGTAGCTCAATGGACTGAGCTTGGGCCTGCAAACCAGAGAAATGCCTTATCTGAAGTAACACTGAGTTTTGTATTCTATATAGGAGCCTGAGATATTACAAAAACTTAGTAAAAGTTCACATTTTCACATAATATTTTGTAAAATAAATTGATTTTCTTTTTTCAAATTAGAATATAACTGCTTATTCAATAAGCCATTAATGAAGATATTTTAATAAGTGTTATAATTAAGAGTGGCTTGAAACTGAAAAATTTATTTTAGGTGACCTAAGTTAATTGTGATCCAATCACAATTTATTTGTAATTTATATAAATTAAGCGCTGCTCCTGAGTTTAAACAAATCTCTCTGGATTACAATGGATATTAACTTTGCTTGACTTTTAAAACCATTAGGCACAGATTCCACACATTTTTTCGAAAGAAATGTTTGCCTAGGAACGAGTATTCACCTTCTTAAAAACCAATTTCAGAATGAGATAACAGGAGATAATTTTATGGAAAATATTAAATTTATATTAATTAGGAAATGAGCAGCAAAAAAATACTAACTTATTTTTTTGTTCATCAGAGGATTATATTTAAAAAATCCAACAGATCACCCTAAATCTAAGTTTCTTATTTTTTTTTTTTTTGATGAACATGGTTGAATGCAAAGGACTTTATAATTGAGATTTTTTTTCTCTGGAGTTTCTTAACTTTCCCAATAAGGGAGAATACAAAAGAACTACCGGAATAAGAAAATCTATTTTCACCTACAAGATTTTTTAGGAATATCACATTAAAAGAATACTAAGGAAGCAAATTACTAGTAATATAAATCTCTTTTTATTTGAACTTAACTTCTTGGCTGGAATTCAGATATCCAGAACTCTGGTTACCTACAACATCTAGTCCTTTCACAGTAGCTTACAAGCATCAAAGGCCACCCTCACCTGATGCTTGGCCGGATCTATGCCCTCCAAAATAGTCTTCATGTCCTCCTGCTTGTCCTGTGAAAGGAAAAAGAAGAACTCACGGATCTTATTCCAAAAATGAAAATCACATTTGGCCATGAAGACCTTGTGACTGGTACTTCAGATGCTGGGCTTTGTTAAACTTGGGATCTTCAACTGAAAAGATTCTCATCTATAGAGACCATAACCTCAGGAGCAGAGCATTATTTTTTTAAAGGGTGTGATAATGTGGTTCTTTACCAATACAACTTCAGTATAAAGCTTAACAAATGCAGATGTAATGCTGCTGAATTATTTGAATTCATGCCTTTTTCTCCTAACACAACTAAAGCCACAGAATCCAGAGCAGTATGTTTTAACATCTAACCAGACTAAAATTAAAAGATCTGGGGATATCGCAAGTTGAGAGAAAAAGTAAGGAAAATATTGTAAGATAATTACATAGTTATGTAGCCCCCGCATTACAAACGTACTTAGTGCTCACACTTTTCAACTAAAACGGGAACCTTCAAAGAACTTGAGAGACAGAGTGTCTGTATTTTCTCTAGGTCTAGACTCCTGACACAGGGAGAGTACTTGAAGATATAAATGACAAAACAGTAATAAGCTTTGCAGTCACAGGCCAGAGTCAACTAAGTCACCAAATAAAAATGTAGCCTAGAGAAGTCTTTATTCTAAGTCACTCCCACTTCCTACCTGGGAGATACACTTACTCTAAGGGGATGCATGCTCCTACAGTAGAGATTTGGCAAGAAAGTATTTTGAGACAACTACAGGATTTGAATAAGCTGACTTCCTCTCCCTACCCCACCCCTATATGATTTTCAACAAATAGCAAGCCTCATTCAACTATGAACAACAAGCAAAAAATATCCAACATAGAGCCTATTAAATTCTTACAAAAATGGAAACAATAAAATTTAAGTTAAATATTGCCCTACACTTTCAAACAAATGAAAGAGAACATAAATTCTTTAAATAGCTGAACAAAGTGATATAACAGCAAGAGGAGATTAAAAAGTGAGTTGGAAGAGCAGAAGAAACTAAGTAATAATAAAATCATGAAAACCACACTAGATGCAACAATTATACAGAAAAAACAGTGACCTGGAAGATGAACTTAAAAGAGAAACAATGCAGAGGAAAAGGAGAAATAAATAAAAAGAATTAAGATAATACAAATAGAGGAGATCCAAACAACAGTTAACAAATATCCCGGATAAAGACAGAACAGAAAAAGAAGTACTCAAGGATGTTATTAAAGAAAACTGGAGGAGGAGAGAGAGGAAGAGGACGAGGGAGAGCAGCAGCAAAAATCTTCAGTTAAAAAGCACTCACTACTTTCCAGGTAAAACTAATAAAGAATAATAAACACCAAGGTACATCCTGGTGAAATCACAGAGGTTTAAGTATAATGAAAGAGTCTTATGATAATCCAGGCAGAAATAGGAAATTACTTACATATAATGAGGAACGGTCTAGTAGATTTTGGCAATACTCAATACCACAAGACAGAGAATAGAGTCTTAGAATTTTTAGGGGAAAAAACAAGTGATTCAGTAACTTTATATATGGTGATATTCATTTATAAATACAACATACAGTAATCTCAACAATGAAAGCACATGGAGAACTCCTTCCCGCCTTCCCCCCAGGGGAAGGGAGTAAATTCAAATCAAAATACCAGTATCTGCCAGCCAAAAGGTGAGTCAATTCAGGCACTCAAGGATTAAGAAGCTACATGATATGAAAGACTAGTAAACACAGACTCCACCTAAATTTACAGTTAAAGTTAAACACCTGGCAGAAATAGTGTCATAAAATAGAATGTCAAAGTTATAAAACCATCGTAATGTAAAAAATAAAATGGTGGAAGATACATTTAATCTCGTCTTTCAGAATGAAGTCAATAGATATTGTCTGAATATTTGATTTTTAAAAAATTTGCATTTGTAAATGCCTGAATATTCTTCTAGAAAGCAACTTTATACATGTGTTTTATAAAGTTTACCAAAGTTTTGGGAGCAATTAACGAGCAGTTCCTAGGGCTACTTGAACACAGGGAGAATTTTTAGTTAAAACGAACCTGGTCCATGATCAAAGATTAGAAAATTAAACCATCAAGAAAGAAGGAAAGAAAGAAGGTAAGACAGGAAGGAAGAAAAGTAGGTAGGTAGGTAGATAAATAAATCAATTTAGTTCATGTTAATGAGAATGCTGGGAATTAGGAAGTCTCAATTATTAATAGAAATATAGACTGATTTAGCATTTTTGACCAATCTGGAAGCAGCTACTAAAACTTTACATGTGCGCCCTTTGATAACCAAAACTTCACTTCTAGGAACTTACCCCTATAGATGTATTCGCAAAAGCAGAAAAGATGTAAACGTGTTTAATAATATTTAGTGCAGCACCATTTGTAATATTTAACACTAATAATGCAAATGTTTATGAATAACTACTTAAGGAATAAATAACTGTGAGAAGGAATGAGAAATCTATAGGAACTGACATTGAAAAATATTATTAATAAGGAAAAAGTTGCAGGACAGTATGTGTGGTATTTTGTGGTAACAAATGCACTCATATAAAAAAGGACATATAGGCCACAAACACAGAAAATGCAAATACTTGGGTGTATAGAAACATCCAAAAGAACACACAATATACTGTTTAAGTTAAAAAAATAATCTTATAAAATAGGACCTGGTCCACATTCCTATTTCGTAAGATTTAATATAAATATCAAAATGATCCTTCATATTTTTTTCTCTTTTAAGGGAAGTCCATATCAAATCTCATTTTAAGAAAATAAATTCCAGGAATAAGAATCAGAGGGTGCTAATGTTTCCATTAGCTCAACTATTCTAAGAAAATGCTCCCCAGAAATTCATTTGGCTGGCAGTATACAATGCCATGAAAGCAGTAAGGGTCAAAGAGCTTATTTTATGGTCAGGGAAGAAAATCAGTGACAGGTCACTGTGATACACTCAAAGGGCCGAATTTCCTCATTGGTGCGAAAGTGTTTCAATTTTTATTAAAACATTAAAAATAACAAACTCTTAAAAGCTATGGTCAACACTACAGAGAAAATCAGTATAATAAAAACCAAAATTCTATTTCAGTAAGAAATTTTATGAAGAATTAAACATTGATAAGAATGCTTCTTTCAATATATGTGAATTTTCATCATTCGTATACAAAATATCTCTGGATCAATTTAAGAAATAAAAAACATTAATTGCCAACAGAGACAGAAACTGGGTGTCCACAGAACAGTTTTATGCTTTGTGAATTTTGAATCATGTAAAGATATTACCTATTTAAAAAATTTAAAAACATTTACTTTTCAAGTAATTTTAAGGTTTTGTTAAACAAAAATGTAGTCACAATAATGAGGAAAATAACTAATTGACAGGCACAACTATTATTCAATATAGCAAAGACTCCCTGGCCACGTAGCTCAGTTGGTTAGAGCGTCATCCCAATATGCCAAGGTTGTGGGTTCAATGCCCTATCAGGGTACCTACAAAAGACAACCAATGAATGTATAACAAAATGATAATTCTCTCTCTATATATAAAAATCAATTTAAAAAAAGACTCCATAATTAGCAACACTGTGTGCCTACCATACTTCTTTAAGTTGGTTCCATGTATTTTCTCTGATCCATTATATTTAAAGCAGCCTCATTATGAGCATAAAGAAACTATATTCTATCTCATGTCCCTGGGTACCCTCTTCCTCTTCCACCCCTATCTTCAAGGTGAGACAAGCATCTTAAAGTAAAGTGGTATTCTAAATTCCTTGTTTTTCAGTTCTTATGTATACCTGAAAGTCAAAGCTGAAAAAAACAATCCTAAACAAAGGAAATTTTGAAAAGTCTTAAGACAGAAAACATGAAAGGAAGATGATATAACACAAGTTTCTTCTGCTACCTGAAATAAGCTTTACTTGCAGAAAAAGAATAAATTTACAATTGAATAAGATAACCAGCGAGACTATATTCTTGACTAACTTAATATTCCACAATGGAAGAGGAAATAGTTTACTCAAAACAAAAATACATTTTGAGAAAAATCTTCCTATTTTTTTTGACAATTTTTAAGTAGGATAAAATATTTATACTAAAAAGACTTATGGTGAAAGAGATAATGGTTTAGCATTATAATGCTAGATTATTCTTTACTGAGGTAGCCTTACTAAAATTAACTGTGCATTTTAGGGACTAATAATTTTTATCTATTAAAATAATCTATAGAATATTTTTATAATATGTGAAATCTGTTAATTATTAATTATAGGTAACTTCTAAAATAATGCTTCGGGTCATTTAAAATATATAGATTTGAAAAGATAAAGTAATTTATATAACACTTATCACCATTATTAGTAATAATGATTTCTATCTTAAAAATTCATTTTCATAGAGGATCTCATAGCACTTTACACATCCCTGGGCTAACAAGGCACTCAAGATCATCTAGTCTATCTAACCAAACAGTTGGTTAACTTGTTCTTTAGAAATCATAAAGTTAGATTTCTTAGGCTAGGTCATAAAAGATCATTTGGTCCAAAGCCCTCATTAAAAAACTAAAAGGAAGAAGAGTAGGAAAAGAACCCCCAAAAGGAGTCTGTAGGACACCCAGCAAAGCCAAAGTTATTCCTCAGAGAAATAAGATCAAGCAGTTTCCAAAGACTGTTTTTTTCTAAATATTTCTTACAGATTTTAAGTATTAGAGAATGCTAATAGGTTTTAATATAAACTTCCTTATAATGGGTTTACATCACACCATATTACGACCACATCAAATACTTAAAAACACACCTGAGCCCAATAAACAAAGATGCCATGCAGAGAAAAAAAACATAAGGAATACTATTTATTTCAATGCATGATACCCACTACGTGGTAACAAGAGATGCAAATAGCAGGAAGATATGAATTAGGTCATTTGTTCATGGTTTCTCTGCTTACAGAGTAAGCTCAGTGCTTATAAAGTAGTTAAAATGATTCTGAATGCTAAACAGGGAGAACTTTTAAAAATCTCTGGAATCAATGGACAATCTTTAATTCCTGACTTTCAAAAAGAACATTCTATTTTTGAGTCCATGCGGCTCAGGAGAGTCACCCTGTACACTGAGGTGTCGTGGGTTTGGCTCCATGCCCCGTCGGGGCACACACATACTCGGGTTGCAAGCTGGGATATTATAAGCTCTACTTATAATATCTCTCATAATTAAAAAGTACACCTCAGAAAGTGTAACTGATGGGGAAGATGCTAATTAATGAGAATGAATGCTAGTGTTACAATATTTAGTACTAGTATAAGTAATAATAAATGGCATAATTATACTATACATTTACCTTAGTCAATAATTACTTTCCAACAATCTCAGGTATCTATTTTGGAATGTGTTATTATGAATGGTTTAAAATGCAATACTTGCAGAGTGTTTTCCAAAAAACTAAAACTAATAAACTTGATTCATTATAACATGTCTCAGAAATTTTTATGAAATATATAAGGGAATTCTGTGAGAAACGCTAGAAAACAGTTTAAAGTAGCCTCACAAAATAAAAATGAATCAAAGCACACATTTCAGCAAGAAGCATAAACCTTTAAGTGGAATATGGTTTACAATTTCCATAGTTGTAAAGAATATTATAAATATGAATCTACCATCTACTTTGAAACTGTGAAAAGCCAAAGTAGAAAATGCTAAAAAAAACACACAGAAAAATAACAGAATGCTTTAATAATATTAAGAAGATGATAGTAGCTTTGCTTTTAAAGTTCAATGAGAGGAACAAATTTAAAAAAAAAATCACTCAAACTAATGTCACAGGTTAGTCTATTCTGTAAACATATTATTGAATGTATAATATGTCTAATAAAGGCAGTTTAAAAAGTTTAGGAATGTCAGTCAGGATTGAGGTGAAAGGAAGAAACAAACTAATAATTTTACCCAGGAAATAAAATAGTATTAAAAACTCAGTATTTTTAAATACAATTAATGAATGCAATAAAACTAGAATAGCCAATCTTTTAAAAAACGAAGCATGCAACTACAGATCTCTACTAGTTTTTTCTAAATGTTAAAAATGAATGAGAATTAACACAAAAATATTTGAAATTAAAAATATCTTACTAAATCGGCTCCTGCTTGAAGCAAAACATCTGCGACATCCGTGTGCCCATTCTCACAAGCATAGGCCAGAGCCGTGTCTCCTGTTGCTGTTGTAGCATGAACATTAGCACCTAGGAAACAAACAAACAAACTCATACATTTACTTTGTGAACTGTAAATTATATTAAACAGTTCAATTTTGTAATTTGGTGAAACTGATAAATTTGAAGTATAAAAATATTGCTATGTATTTTAAATGTCCTAATTTTCCTTTAAATACGCTTTGTAAAAATGCTTTTAGCCACACTGAAAGGAATTATATCAAATGATTTTAAGAAACAGTAAAATCCACCTACACATCCCCAGTAAGATATATCCTAAGAAAGAGCTACAAAAACAAAAAAATATCAGTTTTCAGAAATCGTAACGGTGGTAGTGTTGGATTGTGTTCTGAGACAGTTCTATGGGTATTGTGATAAAATTAAGTAATCCTTTAGTAATAAGTGAAGTTTCTGGCATGGTTGAAAGAAAATACGTAAGAGATTGTTATGGTTAAGTAAAAACTCTATTGTTCTGAATTGGAAGTACTGACATGAACTCATGATGTATTTTACCCATAAAGAAAAAAATTTCCTAACTTTGACCAACTAAAAAAGCCCAGAGACAATTACACACCAAGAAAAGAGTACTTCTGCCTTAGACCATAATCTCTAAGTACCACTTGCTACTAAGCAGATTAAGGGCTCCTTAGAAAAATGCTTGGTTCCAAGACTGAGGCAGAAGGTGCATAAGATAAGCATGAAATACCTTGCTGTATCAGAAAGCAAAGAAACCTCAAAGAGTACAATGAGACCATATCAAAAGGATTTAGGAGGTAATGTTACATACCAAATGAGTCAAACTGCCCTGCCTTCTGACAATTTTTGCATTAATAAAAAATGAGGACAGTGATGAAGTGAAAAACATCATATGATTATCCAAAAGTTCAAAATAATGTTCATATCAAAAAAACCAACTTTATTGGTCGCTACTGAAGGACCAATACTAGGGAACCACATTATTATTTTGGAAACATAAATAACAGGTGAAAAAAAATCAAACATTTATACTGCTATTCCTACATGATTTATATCTAAGAGTAATCAAATAGTTCATGAGGGGAAGTTTCTCTTTAGACTTAATCCAGATAATAAACAAGGAAGAAATAATAGAATTTAGAATATCATCACTTTGCTACCCCTACTAAATTAATGGATCTAAGCAATGATCATCATCAGTGGCTAATACTATAACAAAAAGAAAGACAATCAGATATTTATTATCTCAAGATAACAAATAATATAAATAACAATTATTACCTATAGTCTACTAAACATACACACATACACAATCTAATTGAATCAAGTCTCTAAATTTAACTACTACTTTCTAGGAAATCCAAGGGTCAGAAAAACAAGTTAAGTGAAATCATGGAGATGCAATTAGCAAAATCTATACTAGAGAAAGCCTAAAACATACACGTTCCATTTCTTCAACCAAAACTTGTAAGGAATAAAAAAAACTGGAAGGGGAGCCCATACATTAAAAGAGATTTAAGAAACAAATTGATCAATAGTTATTATATGAATCTCATTTGAATACTGATTCAAAAGTCATTAAACACAAACATACACATTTATAAGACTAACATGAAAACTGTTTGGATATTTAGTGATACTAAAAGTTATTATTTAAAAAATTTAGGAAGGAAATAGTACTGTTACTTTTTAAAGAGATTATATTTTAGAGTTACATATTGAAATATTTATTGATAATTTACAAAAATAAATTTATTTTAAACTAATTTATTTTCAAATTTTAAAAATTCAAATTTTAGTTAAAAAATGTTTTTGTTAACTATGTATGGTGACAGATGTTAACCAGACTTTCTCAGCAAAATTTTTTTAAATCTTTGTTTTAAACAAAAATAATTTTATAAAAATAATGGGGGACTGAAGAACATACAGATGAAATGAGATTAGCCATAAATTCTAAGTCATCAATGTTGTTGATGGGTTGTTAGGGTTCATTTAACTACATTTTCTATGTGTTGGAAAAAATGCTATAACGAAAAGGTTTTTCAATTTTAAAAAATTGTATAGGCAGTGTGTAAGAAGACCCATGGCATTTTCCTTAGTGCTACACTAAAAGAAGAACTTTTATGTAAATAAATTACACTCTAATGTGGAAAAAAAAGTTTGGTAATGATCATATAAAAAAGTGATTCTCAAACCCCTAAGATAGTTCTGGAAACTACATGTTTCAAATTAGCAAAAGCAGCTCAATATGAGAATCAATAGTGATGTAATGGAAAAAATAACATTAGGAATTCTAAGTCTGAATGTTGGCTCTGTCACTTATATGCGTGGTACATTAGGGAAATTATGTAACAAGACTGTACATCTGCTTCCATATTTATAATAATCTGTTTACTAATTTTTTACTGTGTAGGAACCAGTGGTAATACCACTGGTAGAGAGTTTTTTAAATTGACGTATAAATTACATGAAAAAGACTTTTCATTGGGACACAGACAGTTACCAGAAATGATGAAGGGACAATGACTAACTGATGCATACACTAGCTATAGTGATTAATAGTATTTGAGTCAGGGAAGAGGTCAGCTCAATGGTTGGTTTTGCATTAATTCAAAATCTAAACAACCATCTGAACTATTAACCATCTGGATTGCGAAATTATTGTGATTGTAATTTAAAAAAATTGAGGCTGGGCAGTATTCAAATTAACGTAACAGAAGAAACCGAAAAAGGATGAATCAGGTTTTGCCAAGTATCTCATTTTCCTTTACATAGTTTTAAACAATATATCAGATGTGGATAAAAAAGTTATTTTATATTATTTCTAAATGATATATAAAGTTTTACATCTACCTTAATCAATTCATTTGGTATATTCTTACTTTGTTCTATTATTATTGCTTAACAATGTATAAATCACAATTTATTTTAAAAGTACTTTTGCCAAAAATATAAAACTCCCACTTGTTCTTTTGTGTAGTGTGTGTGTGCATGTGCAGATTCAGAAATGTCAAGAAATGAATGGGTTTAGAGGCACGAAAGTATGATCTCCATTATGTCATCCTCACCTCCTGTTATTAGCAGAGAGATGAGAAGTTAGTCTCTCTCCCTTCCAGAAGCCATAAAACCATTCAGTGGAGAGAGAAAGTCAGTGAGAAGCCTATGGTCACCATGCAACTATTAATAAGAAACCTTCTTAAAAATGCCATTTTTTCCCTGGCTGGTGTAGCTCAGTGGATAGAGCATGGGCCTGTGAAGCAAAGGGTCGCCGGTTCGATTCCCAGTCAGGGCACATACCTGGGTTGCAGGCTGGGTCCCCAGTGGGGGCCATGTGAGACGCAACCACACATTGATGTTTCTCTACCTCTCTTTCTCCCTCCCTTCCCCTCTTTCTAAAAATAAGTAAATAAAATATTTTTTTAAAAATGCCATTTTTGAAGATTTAGGAGCCTAAGAAGAGAGGTTAAATTGCAGCACAGCTGCCCTTCAACTTTTGTAGAAATGAAAAAGTTAAGATTAACTGTCAAAGTTATGAAAGCAATATAAAAGTTTTTTTTCTAAAAGGCATTTTTTTAAAGCCACATACCAGCAGCCAATAAATATTTAACCAACTCCAGGTGTCCCTCCTGAGAAGCTTCCATCAGAGGTGTGGAGCAGCCGAGTTCTATATCAGCCCCTGCCTTGATCAGGAAGTCTGCAACCTCAGAAAAGCCTCCACAGCAAGCCAAGGTCAGGGCAGTTTCTTGGGTTTCTTCTGTCTGGGCATTTATATTTGCTCCTGGGGAGAACATAAAGTTAGATAAAACTAATTACAAAAGACTTATGAAAAAGATGATAATCGTTCCGAATAATGATCATCATCTCTATCTTCTTCTGAGGTTCCTTCTGGGGTGTTGATAATTTACCATAGATGCAAAAAACAATTTTAGTTATAGTAAACTTCACTGATACTGACACAAAACATCCAAAAGAAATTTATATTTTAATTAAAGAAGTCTCTACTTTACCTTGTGCTAAAAGTAGTGCCACCATCTCCTCGTGTCCTTCCCGAGCAGCTTCCATCAGCGGAGTGTATCCTTCATCGTTAACTTCTTCAAGATTTGCTCCCCTTTCAATAAGCAGAGCCGCCAGTTCCACGTGTCCTCCACAGGCAGCTAGTGTCAACGGAGACTCGAATGAGTCTGCAGGCATGTTCACTTGAGCACCACTATCCAAAAGCAAACGTGCTACCTCTACATGTCCGTCCTGCAGATTTTCAGAAGTAAAGCAAGAGGAAGGAAATTTTTTGGAGATTTTTAAAGTGGGAAAAGAGAAGCAAGAGATTGAGGAAACACAGAAAGAAAGATGCAGCTTAGATGCATATACATTATCATGCCTAACTGAGCAATTTTAGATCTGTCTTATCAAAAGTCCATTAAAATTATTTTACCTTACTTTCAAGCAAGCCCAAATTTTCCAAAAGAATCATACTTGTGATATACAGTTACAATGCCAAATAATTTTGAATTTCTATCTTCTTTGAAATTGAAAAAAACTATTAAATCGATAGCTGACAGTAGCTCAAAATAATGTTTATACTACTGCCAGGTCAAATATAGCTATATCCTCAAATTTAGCTGTCATGTTTTAGTGTAGAAACTGTGTTAGATCTATTTAAGAAACAAAGACTTGGCAAAAAATAACAACAAATTCTGTGAGGTCATTACCACTTGGGATTATGTTACCTAGGTAAACCCCTACGGATTTAACCTACCCTATATTTTTTTTTATCACTAACTAGCTTGTTGCAATGAGGCAAAGAATTTTACAAAAATGAAAAAAATAAATATCTTAGTAAAGCAATTACCTAAAACATTCTCATAGAGGGTATCCATTCTATACCTACATCACCGTAAATACCCTTTGTTAGTTTCAAATTCTTTAATTAAAAAATTTATGTAGACCTTAACTCTCATTGTGGATATACTGTGTT
>PVKM010024642.1:0-20402 GCA_004027735.1 Carollia perspicillata
CCCCCCCCCCCCCCCCCCCCCCCCCGTGCGTCAGGGCACAGCCTCGGGGCTGTAACAGACCCCACTACAGTGGTTTCAAGTTAACCAGTGCTAAGCACCTGTTTGAGCTGACAGCTTGGAGAAAAGCCCATGGCAACTGGTCTGTCTGCAGCAACTTGAATTCTAGGGAAGCGTAAATGCGGAAGCAGGTCTGACCAGGGTTGGAGGCTTGCCAGGCAAATAAACCCAGGTCGACGCTGGGCAGGGCTGTAATGACCAAAGACTCAAAGCCGGGTAAGAAGAAGGGACGAAGCAGGGGCGTGGGAGTGAGAGCAGTCGAGGGCCAGAGGTCCCTGTGAGATCAAGCTGCTGGCTCAGTGACTAGACGGGGGGGAGGGGAGTTGTGAGCAGGGAAGATGGAGTTGGTGGAGCTGGATGTTAGGTCAAGACCTTGGAGGTGGTGTGACTGGTGGGAGAGGAGGCTGAGGCAGGGTAGATAATAAGATCTGTCAAGTCAAAGACAGCAGAGGCTTTGATGACCTGGATGCAGCAACACATGGCAAGGAGGAACCCATCTCCCAAGGCCCGTGGGGTATCAAACAAAAAGAGCCCTTCCGTAGGAGGGCTGCTAGGGAGGAGGGTCCTCGGGAATGCCAGGTTTCAGAACAAGACCGTCAAGGGAAGGGCTCGAGGAATTTTGCTGATAACATACGTGCAGACCCCAGCTCTTGCTACTTTGTCTTTTGTATCACTCACAGGAGGCACCTGGGGGAACCCGGGTCTTCTGGAAGCCTCCCACAGTGGTGGTATGCAGGCACGCTTGACCAGGCGTAGTCACAGAAGGCCAAGACACCCAGTACCCATCCCCAACACTGTTCTAGACCTTGTCAGGCTGGTCAGCTCCATGCAGGCCTGCAGGCCCGAGAAACAGTGTTTTTGGAACAGGAGCAAGTTTTATACCAGGAACAGGATTAAAATACCCCTTTTGACCCTTCCCAATAGTGTGGCTTTGCCAGTATGCAACTCACCAGGATCTGTTTATAAAACGGGCGGTCTTCTTACACAGCCACCCACACCACTCTCTCTCTCCAAGGAATAGATGCCCAGCGTGGACTGGCAGGAAGGTGCCCGGAGCCCAGAGTGCTGTGCACCATGGCACTGAGATTCCAGGCTTCAAGCCCCGCCTCCTGCTACCCATACAAATATGGCAGCTGTGGTGGCCAGCTCACAGGGGGACTCCTAAGGGCCTGACTTCTCCGGGGAAGATGCAACCCCCTTGGGGAGAGAAGAGCCTGCCCTCTGGGCAGACCCAGGCAGGAGAGCCTGGGGTGGCCCCCAAACTACCTGGGGCAAGGGTAGAAGGTGCTTGTAGAGAGTGACTGTGGGATAAGGACAGAGCAGGGTCCTAGGCCACCTGAGTCGGGACTGATACGGACGATTCTTGACCAGACTCTGCTGTGAGCTAAGCCGAGTGATGCTGGGCAACACACGCTGAGCTGCCAGCTTATGCTCCATGAGGTGGTGGGACAGCCACTCTGCTTATCTCGAGGGTGGGGACATAATTTCTCTTGACCAGAAAGAGATGCCCCCTTCCCCTGGGACAGCAAGGACCCAGGGGGAGGCAGGCGGCCTTGAAGGCCTTCCCAGAGCTGGCTTATCTCCCTTGGCAGAGAGCTGCAGGTCCAGGGTTTCGTGAACACGGTGATGGAGCTCAGCGAGAAGAGTAGCTGTCAGGTGGCATGTGTCTACGAGGACCCCAACCGCCTGGGCAGGTGGCTCCAGGTAACACCCCACCTGGGGAGCCCTGCCAGTGGGGGAGGCGCGGGGGAGATTCCGATGGCAGCCCATACGACGAACATTTCAGGCTTCCCAGCAAAGGCAAGCCTACCCAGAGGCGTCTTTGTCTTTAGAGCCTCAGCGGAGGCTCAGATGAACCGACTTGCCTGAGTCACAGCCACTGAGGAATAGAGTTCAACTTCTCCTAACTCAGGGCGCATGTGCGGTCAAGACCACAGAACACCTACCCTTGACCCCCAGGCACCTGAAGGGTCTGGGACCTCCAGCTGCAGGCCGTCAGAGCTGGCACGTTGTGCCGGGCCCGGTCTGAGCCTGGCAGAGCTGGAACTCCGTCCCGTGTGCTGCTCTCCACAAAGAGCTGCGTGGTCGTCCCGGGCTGGCACTGTTCTGACTATTGGAGAAGAGCGGGACTGCCCTGCCCCCGCTCGAGCCCAGACTGAGCTCTACGTGCTGCACAAGTGACATGTGACAGAGCGACTAGGCCCAGCTAGGGGGCTTGGGGGACCAGGGAAATCTTCAAACTCAGGAAACAGAATTGGCCTTGTAAAGGTTGGGCTTGCAGGGCGGATGAGAAGCAGGAGCCCTCTGGGCCGGAGCAGCAGCTGACCCAAGACCATAATGGGGGCCGCACTTGGGAGGTTAAAGAAACAGGGCTGGGCGGCTGGGTCAGAGTAAAGAGGTCAGACGCAGGTAATGCTGGGTCACGTACCAGGGCCCTCTCAAGCCAAAGTGAGGAACAGAAACACACCCACAGCAAGGCGGGATGATGTCGGACAGCACGGATCAGGGCTGTGAGCATTCTGACTTGGGGCTGAAAAGACCCCTCCAGCTGAAAGAGGGGTCAGGTCTTAGGACAAGACTAGGAGAGAAGGCAGTCGGAGGGCATGGTAGTAGCTTAGGGAAGAGACCGTGGTGGCTCTCCCACGTGGCTTCTAGTGAGACCACTCCTAACGTATTTTAGAAAGGAAGCCAAGGAGGCTTGTTCGTGGATGGGGGGTAAAAGATGAGGGGAGGAGGACTGTAAGTGGCTCACGGGTAAACGTGAACGGGAGAATGCGTCGAGAAGAGCCCCCAAGAAGGTGGCGTTCCTGAGCTGAGATCTGAGGGCTGAGCAGGAGTTGGCAGAAGTGTTCTCCTTGCCGCCCCAACCCCCGCCCTGCTCTGGAGGTGGCCCGGGTACAGGGAACACTGTGCCTGGCCAGCCAGATGGACGCAGGCAGGAGAGCAGCTGCGGTAAGCAGGCTTCACAGCTCGTTTTCCTGTCCCCTCCAGGATGAGATGGCCTTCTGCTACACCCAGGCTCCCCACAAGACTGTTCCCTTGGTTCTCGACACCCCTCGGCTCCTCCAGCTTGAAGATTTCCCCATGAAATACTCCCTGGTGTGGGGCTCGGTTTGGCTGATCTGAACTCGGTCCAACCTCTCAGGCCTGGTGCCTGTCCAGGAGTGATGGGGCACCAAGGGGGAGGGCCCAGGTGGCCTTGGGGAGGGGGCGTGGGAGTCTGTCTGAGAGTCTGAATTAGGGGTGAGACTGGGGCTTAAATCCCATCCCTCCTAACACCCCCACCTCGGCTGGGTCTCCTTCCAGAGCCCAAGGGTTGGCTACATGATCCAGTACACCAAGGACCACAGGATAGCCACCATGGATTCCATTGGGAACCTGATGGTGTCCCCGCCTGTCAAGTTCAAAGGGAAAGAGTATCCTCTAGGCAGGATCCTCATTGGCAGCAGCTTTTACCCCAGGTGAGGCAAGAGGTCAGGTGGTGGGTGGCCAGATGTCTCAAAAACGAAAGGAAGGAACCCTGGTAGGTCGCCCAGTTCTGCCTGCCTGCCTCCCATGTGACTAAACAGGCCACCTGCCTGGACCAAAGGATATTTGAGTCTGCAACTCACATAGGAAACTAAAGGGAGAAAAGTCTGTTCTTTGAGTGGTGATTCCGGGGTTTAAATGGAAGCATGCCAAACTCAGTTGGCCTGTTCACCCAACAGGACGTCACGTCCACAAGATGAGGCCTTCTAGGTGGCCTCCCTCAAAGGCCACCACTTCCTGGTGGCCATTAATCTAAAGCCAGGAAGTGCTGAGGCCTGAGGTCCAGTCTTTTTTCTAGAACCTCTTGGCTCAGTGCTGAATTGGACTCGAGTTCGGGGTTTTTTAAAGACTTTTTATTTTCCGAGAGGGGAAGGGAGGGAGAGAAATACCAATAACTAGTTGCCCCTTGCATGCACCCTGACCTGGGACTTAACTCACAACCCAGGCATATGTCCCGATTGGGAATCGAACCAGTGATCTTTCACTTTCTGGAGCAACACTCCACCCAACTGAGCCGTACCGCCAGGGTGCGTAAGGGATTCTTCCTAATCACCCACCCCTGTGGGCTGTCACTGGAGCCCAGCGGGCGGTTAGAGCGGTGGGTTATCTGAAGGTAGCCTGGCACTCAGCGAGGAGTCGGTGGCCAACTGGGGCCACGCTGGCTCAAGGGCTGTTCCTTCGCTCTTCCCTTTAGCAAGGAGGGCCGGGACCTGAGTAAGGACCTGCGTGGCTTCCTCTACGCCCAGCAAGTCCAGGCCCCAGTGGAGCTCTTCTCAGACTGGCTGATGACCGGCCGCACGGACGAGTTTGTGTGCTTCCTCCCCGCACTGGTCAAGAGCAAGGACGAAGAGGTCTGTGTTGGGGACTGCAGAGGGCATCTCCCACCTTCTCTTAGAGACCCTTAGAGGTTTCTGGAGGGGGAGCTAGCGTCTGAGCCTAGCTCCCTGTCTCCCAGGGCTTCTGGCTGCTCCTGGCCAGTCCCAGCTCCTGCTACAGACTCTTCCAGGAGAAGCAGAAGGAGGGCTATGGGGACATGCCTATGTTTGAAGAAGTCAGGGAGGATCAGCTCCTTTCTAACGGTAAGGGGACCACTCAGCTACAGAGTGGAGGCCCGTCCCCTCCTCCCCACGCATCCGTTCCAGAGAGTCATTTTACTATCTTTCCTGGAAGAAAGGATCCCAGGGAGACGTAAAAGCATAACATGTACCCTGTTGGAACATCTTCTTCCAGTTCCGGGCTATTCTGGGGGTGCCGGGACAGCACAGGCAGATCAGAAGTTCTGGGATGGCTCAGGCTGCCAGAACGTGTGTGAAGGGGGCTCAGCCAGCACTCAGATGGCTCTGTCGGGGGAGGGGCGCGGGCCAGAAGCTAGCGTCAGTCTCCAGAACTACCGAGGGAACGTTGGGTTAAGCACCTGGGGAGTGGGGCTTCAGGGGTCTCCGGTCGCCCTTAGGGAGAACAGAGCAGACCGGCGGAGGTCGTGTAGCTGGTGCCGTGGTTCTTCTAGACGTGCGGAGCCCTGGGAGGGGGTGGCAGGTGGCGGGAGGTCCTGGAGACCCTCGCTGTTCAGCGTGTGGTGTGAGGGCCACCTGGGAGCCTGGTAGAAAGGCAGAACTTCTGCCCCACCCCAGACCTCCTCAACCAACTTCTGGGGTGGGCTGCAGAAATCTCCTGGTCCCAGGAGCACTATGGAAAAGTGACATTTACTGAGCGTGAACCATATGCCATATGCCACACTTGGTGTTACCTCAGCTGAACTGTTAGACAACTGAGAAGCAAAGTTAAGTAACTTGGTGAAGGTCACAGGTAGAGGGTAGCACAGGTCAGAGAATGCACGGAGGCATGCAGGTCAGAGGTGGGTGGGGCCGACGCCACCTGCCGACCTGCTCTAAGCTGCCCCCAAAGCAGGGACTCTCCATTCTACCAGGGACAGAGTGGCGAGGAGAAGTCCCGCCTGGCCTTGCATGGCCCCTGTTCAGTCCCTAGAGGTGACATTTGATCTAGGTGTGTCCCTAGAGACTAGCCAGATCACCCACCCTAGTCACTGGCCCAAGAATACACCCAGGTGGCTGTGCCCGGGGCTTGAGTGTGGCAAGCCTTGGACAATGCTGCCTGCTCCCTGGCCCTACAAGCCTACCTGCCTGCCTGCCTGTCTTCTTCCTCTAGGGAGAGAGTCTAGCACCATCAATCAACTCCTGGCTGATGAAAACCTGAGAAAGCAGAATAACTATGTGGAGGTAGGGGCTGAGAATGTGGGGGACCTTCTCCAGAAAGTGGGGGGAGGTAATGACAATCTAGATGAGTTCCTAATTGAGCAACTACTGTAGCCCAAGCAGCATGCAAGATGCATTACCGTAGTCCTCAAAATAACCCCGTGAGGCCACACCCACCTGTGTGTGATAGGCAGGCTCGGAGTCAAGTCACTAGTCTAAGCCAATGACTTGCATGTGGGACCGCCACGTTCATGCTTTACTCACTGGGTCACTCATGGGGTCACACCAGAAAACAGAGCTGGAGCTCAGCAGCCTCCGGGCAGGGGACCCCACCCCTGACTTGTCCAAGAAGCTAAGTACCTGAGACTTAGGAATAGACCAGGGCCTTCTCGATGCTCGGGCCCATCGGCTCGGTGTCCAGAATCAGCCAGCACCTCCGATGTCTGCAAATGTGGGTCACGGGCTGTGGGAAGCACAGGAGCTCCCTGAAGAGCTTACCTGACTTCTGGAAGGGAGGCCAAGGCCTAGAGGAGGGTGGAGTTGCCTGGGGTCACACAGTTGGCACAAACCTGCTTTGTCCTCTGGGTCTTCATGGCTCCCAGCCAAGGCACATCCGGTGCCACAGTGCACTGGTGCCCTGACCTTTGCCAAAGCAGGGAAGTCCTCCTGGCACAGCAGGGTGGGTACTGGCCAGGTCTGGTGTCAAAACAGCCTTGGACAGTGTCCTGGGTGAAGGGGTTGTGCCCTGTGTCAGACTGGGGAGACGCTTGGGCACTGGGCATCACCCGGCCTGAGCAGGAAAGTGCCCAAGTGGGGACCACTCCTCCTGCCCCTTCTTCAGGAGGGAAGGAGAGTGCCTTGGTCTGAGGATTTATCCATGCCCTTTCCTGGCTCCCTGCCCCCCCAACCCCCTGCCCCCCTGTCCTTGCCCAGGTCCCTCACCCCAGCCAGTATTAAAGGCCAAAGGGAGACCCAAGCTACAGTAGAATGAGCTAGTAGCTGCTGCCGCGCCAACTGGCTGTGAGAGCCTGGCCTCTCGAGACCAGGCCTTTACACGGAGCCCCCACTTCCTCTCAGAGAAAGGAAACTGCCCGCTTTATCAGAGGGCTGGCATGCCGTGTGAGGCTCCGCCACACGGGGCGATGGAAGGGTGGGAGCTGCTGCGGGCCGCTGCCCTCTATGCCCGTGAACTCACAGCTGTCCCGGCCCACCTGCCCCACAGAAGTGCATTAACCTGAACCGACAAATCCTGAAGCGGGAGCTGGGCCTGCAGGACAGGGACATCATTGACATCCCCCAGCTCTTCTGCTTGGAGCAGCTGACGAATGTCCCCTTAAGCGAGCAGACTGAGAAACTCTACGCCAGGCCCTACTTCCCCAACCTGGTGAGAGGCTCAGGGGTGGGCTGGCTGTTCCCTCGGTGGAGCTGGAGGTGGGGAGCCATTCAGCCAATGGGCTGGTCCCCTGACATACACAGTGCCTGACTGGGGTGGGGGGGGGTGCAGAGCAGGCAATGGCCTCTGAGAGGAAGTAAGGTGGAGGGAGGAGCCCTTTCCCTGTAGAGCAGTGTGCAGGACCCAGGCTGAGGAGCTTGCCAAGCAGTGCCCGTGGGCTGGGCCCTGAAGTCACTGTGCAGCCCAGCTCAGAGACCGGGATGCGGTGCTACCACCAGTGTCAAGGTGGCTGAGCCACCTGCTGGCTGAGACAGTGGGCGAGCTCCCCAAGACAGGACTTTCCACAGAGCCTGGGACCAGGGCAGCATCTGGAACAGGGAATACTCATACTCACAGGGGCAGTTTCTGTGTAGAGTGTGGGGCAGAAGTTGGGGTGTGCGAGTGCACACGAGGCCCTGCTGAGCCGAGCCTACTCTGACTCTGGCCTACATCGGACCTTTCTCTCGCACTGGGACCCACCACGCAGCCACTTAGCACGCACTCAGCACGCACTCAGCACGCACTCTGACACTGGCGCTCAGCGGTTCCTCAAACACCTGCAGACCTCTTCCCTGAGGCCCAGGGACACAGGCCCTGCGTTCACCAACCACACATGGGTACCTGCTAACTTTACAAGATCGACATGGCCCTCTGGACACAAAGCAGGAGACTGCCATAGGCCCCGGGGAGCAGGTGGGGAGAGGGGCATGGTGGGAATTGCTTTAAGGAAGAGATGCTAGAGTTGAGATGTAAAAAGTGGACAAGGTCAGCTGACAAAGCTGGGTTCGGGGGGGAAACATTCCGATAGAGGTACGCAAGGTCATGAAGAAACAGGACTTAAGGCCAGAATGAGAAATGCAGGAGAGGAAGGAACCAGGGAAGCTGGCAAAGCCAGGCCTTGGCCAGGCAGGATTGTAGTTTTGCTATCAAATAACGTGGGGGATGAGGCCATTGGAGGCTTAAGCAGGAGTGAGTTGGATTTGCCAGGACCGACTAGTGATGTCTGCATGAACGCAGACTGGGGAAGTGCTGGTATGTGCGGGGTCTTTCTGGTCCAGTCCAGCCAGAGGCAGCTGGGTTTTCCTTTGCACTGCACGAACCCAATGGGACGTCTAACCCAGAGGGGCAGGAGCTTTTCTTCCATGGCTCCAGCCTGGCCAGGCCTGGCCCACCCTGTCTCTCCGACAGCTGCAGGTGACGGTGATGGGCAAGAACCTAGGCATCCCCAAGCCTTTTGGGCCGCAGATCAAGGGCACCTGCTGCCTGGAAGAGAAGGTGTGCCAGTTGCTGGAGCCCCTGGGCTTCCAGTGCACCTTCATTAATGACTTTGACTGCTACCTGACTGAAATCGGAGACTTCTGCGCCTGCGCCAACATCCGCCGGGTGCCCTTTGCCTACAAGTGGTGGAGGATGTTGCCTTAGACCCAGGCCCAGCACAAATGGCTCACCGTCACTGTGCCCTTGCCCTGCTTGGGCAGGGGGTGGCTGGAGAGTCGAGCCACTATATCCCTTCCTTAACCTGTTCCCCCGTCCCTCAGAATCCAGAGGGGTGGCAAAAGCTGCCAGACAGAACCCCTTGGAGAGAGAGGGAAACGGGCTTCAGCTGAGAAGTGGCTATTAAAGCTTTAGCTGTTCTGAGTGCATTTTGGCAGTGGCCGCCTTGTTTGGGGGAGGATGGAAAGCTGAGTGGGTGGGATACCTGTGGCCAAGCTGTCCTACTTGTGGGGGCAGGGGACTGGGCTTACAAGTTGCTATCGGCCTCATCCTTCACGGCTGTCTGGAGTGAGAAGTGGAGGGAATCAGACTGCTTGAATTCCTCTAGAAAAACACCCGAGACAGGCCAGGTCCAGCAGCTTGAGCCAAGTGGGACAGATCAGGCAGGGGGAAGGGAAAAGGCTGCGGCATGGGCCTGCTGCAGCCGTGGGAGGCCTGGCCGAGAAGGGTGCTACCCTTGGGGCCTGGTGAGCAGCTGTCTTTGTCAGATAGAGGCTCTGGTCTCCGTGGGGTCTGCAGGTGTAGCCTCTGGGAGACAAGGTACATCACGGGCAGGCCTGGGTCAACTCCCATTAGGCCTAAGTATCCAGGAGAGGAAATGCTCACTCTAGGGCCTGAAGCTGTCTATTCCCACCCATCTGCCTGCCCTTGTGTTTAATGGCACAAAAACGCCGCTACAACAAAAGAGTGACTCTGGTTGCTCCCACCCTGCTGCTTCTCCTCCCACAGATGACGCTCCAAGCAGTCCAGGTGCTTGGAATGGGGCAATGCCTGCTGGGAGGGCGGGTCTGCTGGGGTGAACAGCCAGTGTCCAGGCCCCAAGGAGTGAGTGGCGTTGAAATACCGGTGGCTGCAGGGGCCTGGTGGCTGGTGCTGTGTAGCTCAGCCAAGTAGGCCCGGAGGGGCAGCTGGGGCAGAACAGGAATGCCAGGGCCTCTAACACACAGCTTGCCTGTTGGTACCCCTGGTGGGCAGCTTACCACGCTGCAGGTAAGGGGCCAGTGCGGGCTGAAGGGGCACATTTGTGACCATGCTCTAGTGACAGTAAGGCTCCCTTCTAAAGAGCAGGTGGGGGAGGGCAGCAACTGACACTAGATGTTTTTGGACAGACAAAACACCCCCCGGTTCTGGTGCCTTCCATGCCCCAGCATGGTGGACACAAAAGTCCACTTGGGCAAGAGAGGTGCTGGCCGTCCCCCGCAAGGGACCTCCCAACCCCAGTGTGGTTTAAGCCGAGCAGCTGAAAGGACCTGTCGCCCTGGGCTGCTGCTGCGACAGCCCCTTGGCGGCGCTCCGGCCCGGGCAGGACAGGGCTGCACGTGTGGGGGGCCAAGGAAAAGCAGAGTCGCTGGTGTTCTTACCTTCGTGCCGCTGACAAAGAAGCGCAAAAGCCAAAACAGAGTAAACAATGATGTTGTTTATTTAAAATGTTTACTCCAAGAAATATATATAAAAAAAATAAGACAATTACAGCACTAAACCAGGCACCTTCGACCAAATCACAACCTCCTCTTCGATTCCCCTTCACTCTAAGCCGCCTCCTCCCAATTCCTCCTGAGCTGGGAGACGCGGCCAACGCCCCTCTCAGGTCTGGTCACTCTGTCCCTTTCTCTTGGAGTGCAGGACCCACCCCCCCAACTCCTTGTTCTATAGGAGTTCCCCCAGTAGGAAGTTCATTTTAAAACTCTAAGCCAAAAGGAGTGATTGTGGGAGAGAAAGGGCAGCTTCACTTGGAAGCTGCATCCCTTTCCTGCTCCAGTCCCTGGCAAGGGGTTCTAGCATCGGCTGGCGGCGGGCTGCAGACGATTAGTCCACTGGAAGACCGAAGCCCCGCTTGGCCAAGGGCGGCTCCTGAAGCAGCAGGGCCCAGGCTCCTACTCCTGGCACTCACTTGGCAACCACACGGCCCGGGAGGCTGTGCGGTGGGGGCAGGGAGCACGGGCACCTAACCCCACGCCAGGAAAGACTTGTCCGGGGAAACGGGTTCCATGTGCGAAAGCTTGAGTTGCAGACGGTGGCTTAGGGGTGATTTGGACAAACCAGGTCAGTCTAGCAGAAGCTCTGAAATGGCAGAAGCTTCTCCCCTGGACTATCGACTGAACACAGGACAGCGGAGATGAGCGTGAAGTCAGACTACGTCTTAGATACAGGCCGGCCCCCGCACTCGAGGCCTCGCGACCGGCCAGAACAGAGAACGTTCCTACAAGCCCTGCCCAGGCGGAAGCCACTGCGAGGAGGGACAGGGGACGCGTAGGAAAGAAAAGCAACAACTAGATCATTTTTGGCATTTTAACATCAAGACAATGACAAGTGGTAACAACGGCAAAGCAAAAAAGTAATAAAAAAAGACCAATATTTAACTTTCCCATCCACCCAAGTCTCACACTGAAGTTCTACCCCCTTCTCCCCAGAAGCACCACTGAACTAAAACATCTATTTAAAGCACCCAAACCAGTCCAGACCATCTCGGAACCAAGAGCCTCAGCCAGAGCTTCGCCTCTCTTGGGTCCAAGTGAGAGGAGGGTTCCGGGAAAGGCACCTCGTAATGCACGCAGAGCAGTGGGACGCCGGGGACGAGCTCGGACAGAGGGCACTTGGCGGGGAGCCGGGTGGCAGTCCCAGCATCTGCGCTGACACGCGGGGAAGAGGGACTTCGTCATCCCAACTATTTGGTACCACGGCCAAGCACACGTGACTACAGAGCTGGGACAGCAGAGCTGGAACCAGCGCCGCGGAAACAGACGGGGCGTTCCAAGCTGGATCCAGGGGTGGGGGTGGGGGTAGTAAAAACAGAAGCACAAGGCGATAAAGGCTGGTACGTAAGGGCTGGTCCTTCTTCACAAGGACTCCAGAATGCACTTTTTACTGCTGGCTAATCAATCTCTAATGGCGAGTGCTGGCGAGGTGGCCCCGGCTCCTCAGAGGAACCTTAAAGCCGGTTCTTGAACCAGGTACAATGTCCCACGACTGCACCCCCCGAGACCGCGCTGGTTCCATGATCACCTGATTTTCACTTGGACTTCATTTACAGATAAAATAGATATAAATGGCTAAACAACATACCCACAGCCCCCACCAGGGGGGAAACGGCAGGGTCTATTAATGGTGCAGCCACGAAGCAGTGGGCGGGGCTTGCAAGCAGCCACGGGAGAGGAGAACCAAGGCCCGAGGCCGGGCTCCAGGGAGAGGTGGGAAGGAAGTGCCCCAGATGCCCCTGAAGCACGTGGGCATGATTTTGGGTAAAGATGGACCGCCAGGGACCCTCTTTGCCAATAATGCTGCCAGTTCCCATAAGGGACGTTGTTTTCTGAGTGAGCTGCTGTCCCAGGCCGCACCCACTTGGACCACAATGCTGATTACAATCGGAAAGGGGAGTTTTGAGAAGTATGTTTGGGAAGCAGGGGGAGAGAAACTTAAAAACAACAACCCTAGATTGCTCAAAGTTTCTGCCTCTTGTAGGAATGGTAGGTCAACTATGAGCAAATATTTTAATTAAACATCAAGAAAGGAAACACACTTTGGAAAGCATACAGAAAAGGTAGTTGACGTTGAATCACTTATAAAACGGAACCTCAGGGAGTCTAACAAAAATGCACCTTCGGTCAACTTCCGCTTGTTTCCATTCCTCCTTTGACTTCCCGTCCCAGTGCACGTGGAAATGACAGCTGCCGCGAGGTGTGGAGGGGAGACTCCGGGGCAATCAGAGGGTGCGGGGGTTATACTCTGGCAGTTTCTTGAGCTTTTCCTTCTCCGTTTCACTCTCGTCTCTCGCTATCACCAAGGAGTGTGAGTAGCCCATGGCAACCTGGAGGGACAGATCAGTGTCGGGTGTGACACGGTGGCACAGAGGCCTGTCACACTGAGTCTGGAGCAGACAGGACACTAGCCAGCTGGGAGGGCAAACTGGGTCGGTATGGAAAAAATGGAGGACGTCTGAAAATGCACAGTCGCCGTGACAAAGCCGACTAGTCTCATGTGCCTGCCACCAGCACCTCCTAGCTGCCTCAGGGAGGAGATGGAGGGAGCCCACCCAGCAGGGCTTCCACACCACCTGTCAGCAGGGACCAGTGGGGACATGCAGGTCCCGCTTGGTTCCCTCTGCCTCTCTGGACCACAACCCTGCCTCGTGGGAAGGCACACACACCACCTGCGTCTTGGCGGACAGAGCTGGTGGCCTGGCAGACCTAGCGACAGAGAAGGGGCCTCACCCCACCACCTGCCCCTGGCCTCAGGGTGGGCAGTCTTGGGGACAGCTGTGAGAGAGGGAGTCAGCCTGGAGCAAATCCGCCTGGGGCTGAGCCGGGGCCAGCATCGTCCAGGGTGAGAAAGGAGGACGATGAGGCCCGGCCGGCGTGCCTCTGTGCATCCCGTGGACGGCTGCTACGCATCAGAAGACCGAGGCGCACCCAAAGACCAGAACAAGGACGGTGAGGTGCAAACGCGCCCCTCTCCTCCCTGGCAGCACGGAGGTCCCGGCTCACCTGCTCTGTGAAAATGCCGTCCAGCGTCTTCACCTCCTGAGCTGCAGTGGAGGACTTGGGCTTGTGGTCCCCGTAGCCCTGGCGAGGCAAGCGGAGAAGGCGCTCACAGATCTGGGGGTCACTGTGGCACAGGCCGGAAGGGGAACCGAGGCCACCCGCTGCCCGGAGCCAGAGCCTGGCGCCTCTCTGTGACCGAGCCCCTCTGCCCTCAGACATGAGGGGCCAGGCCGAGTGAGCAATATGCACCCACAAAATGTGCTGCCAACACATGACTATTTCTTAGCTTGAGGAGGACAGAGGCTCACCTGTAACCCCTGGGAATTTCTGTGGTAACAGGTACCTTTGGGGACATCTCACTGGTGAGAAAACACCATCGTGAGCCCAGGGAGAAATGGCCACTACTGCCCTTCAGGGCTACAAGGTCACAAGGAAGGCTGGCCGTCTACCTGCCCACCATCCATCATCAGTGATGACGCCACCATCACCTGACCAGGGACGAAAGGGATTGGTCAAGGACTGCTGCGGGGAGGGGCCGGGGCAGGTCACAGGCGAGGAGGTGGGTGATTTCAATACCAGCAGACCCCCCATCTCGGCTCTACCAGAGGGACACACAGGGCAGGTGAGGAGGGACCTCCCCCCCAGTGCCACGTGCCACCAGGCCCTGTCCAGTGCCTCCCCTGCAGTGAGTGGCTCCTCCAAGTGCCATGCCATCTTCTCACCCCGAGAGGCTGCCCTGAAAGGCCCTCTTTCCCCTCCAGCTTTAAAGTTGATACTCAGTCTGTATTTCTGAGGCCCCTTCCCTGAGAACAATCCATCAAAACTGGGCCAGGTTCTCAGGCCCCATGGGGCCCCTCTGAAGCTGCCAGGCTGAAAGTGGGTGCATAGCACCCAGGAAAAGGCACGTTCAGCCCAGCAGTCCTCGAGACAGCTCAAGGGACCCAGCCCTTCTTCCCTTGCCTCCATGATGCCACCAGCCCCCGTCCACGACAGGAGGAGACAGGAGGGAGGAGAGATGGACTGCGTTCCCACTAGGAAGCGCACGAGCCGAGCAGAGGACCAAACCACAGGCCAAACAGGCGGACCCCAGGGCGAGCCCCAGCCCCACTGTCCTGGGCGAGGAGAATCTCAGGCTGCCCAAGCAGCAGAACCTGAGAAGCAGAGGCTCGTGGCTGGGGAAGGCCAAGTACGTGTGAACTGAGCACCAGTTCTAACTGCTCACGTAACTGATAAAAAGCAGGGAACACACTTAAAACTCGGGAAAAACGAGGGAACATGGCACAGTGACCTAAGAGGCTGGCCAGATGGCTACTGCGCCATGAGCCGGCGAGGGCTGCTTACGGAGCTACGAAGGCTCTGAAGTCCCAGGGGAAAGCAGCAGACTCAATGCACGCCCACCACACGGTTTGAAAGGTCCTGCTGCTCCCCTCGCTCAGGCCCTCCCGGAGGCATGAGGGGGCCCCGGCCTTGTGCATCACTCTCGCACCACACCCACGGTTTACAAAACGTGGATCGGAGGACACAATCGTTCCCGATTCCCATGTCACAACGTGGACACAAAGAACTTCCCTCTGCACGTGCGGATTCCCGCCAGTGGGGCTATAACCCCTGACACAGGTCTGAGCCGTGCAGGTCAGCTGACCCCGGCCAACTGAACAAATCCTGCATGTAAGTGGACCTGCGCCGTCCAAGGGTCAACTGCATTTGACGGCACAGCACGGAAGCGCTCAGAGATTAGGGAATAAACAGGACAGGCCTTAACAAGGAAGAGGGCCGTTTTCTCCAGTCTACGTATTTCTAGGGCTCGGTCTCTGCCAGCCCAGACCGGGCCGCCTCTTGCGGTGCAGGGGCCAGCTTACCAGCTCCCCGAAGGTCGGTGACGGGCCCCAGCTGATCGTGCTCTCGTCCGCGGCCACGATGATGCTGCTCTTCCTGCGAACAGGCGGAGGCGGTCGGTCAGCAGACGGCCGGCAGCCCGGGCCCCGTTCCTGACCCAGTCGCCAGCTCAAGAACGTGGTGTGACGTACGAGCTTTAAAGTCAAGTGCGTCCATTAAAACTCCACAGTGCTCTCACTTCCTGGTAACGCAGAGCAGGGGGGCTACCAGGTTTCTCTGGAACCCTCGTGGCCCGAACTGTGGAGCCTCACACGGGACCCCGACCCGCCCGCCTCACCTCTGCACGGGGTTCTAGGGCTCTCGGGGGGTGGGGGTGGGGTAGTCACCGTTGGGTGAACACACTGGCAGAAGGAGACCAAACCAGGACGGCGTGAAGCTCCTTCCAAAGGGGGTGGAACCTCACAATTATTTGGGCAGGACTAGGGGCTGCAGCCACCTAGATGAAAGCCACCGCCCACTGGCGTTCCCCCCACAACCTGGCCGGGAACTCCTCGGCAAGAACTGCTGGGCAGCTCACCAGGGTCTCAAGCTGACGTGACAACCATGGACTCCGACTTCTTACCAGCGTGTCAGAGCCGCTAAAACCCCACCACGTGTCCCTAAATGTAACTTTGAACCTGTAGCACGAGCAGAGTACACCAAACATCTGAAGAACAAACACCTTCCAAGTGACCTTCCCTGGAGGCGGGGAAGTGAGTCATCTGCTCCAGGACCGCTGCCCCCTGACAAGCACAGCCACCCCTCCTGGACTCGGGGTTCAGCCCACCCGATGCTCCGATGGACAGCAGAACCCTCTCAAGGGCAGGCCCCCCGGGTACGTCCAACACCCCCAGGAGGGGGACGGACGCCCTGCCCCCCAGGAGCCACTGCCACGTACCCGCAAGCCAGGCTCCGGATTCTCCAGCCACAGAGGTCCTGCACAGCCTTCGGGTACATGGTGGACTCACGGGACGTGTTGGTGGCCCCCCAGAAAAACAGACCACCTGGAGAAAGACAATCCCGGGCCCCCGTGAGCTGAGTTCTCACCTTCGGCAACAGCAAGACAGGCAACAGGGCTGGGACCGCCAGGCGAGAGGCCCGGCACCAGTGACAAAGCAGTGTCGTGCTCGAAAGGACACCGGGAAGCAGCCGGTGAAATCAAGGCCCTGGGAGTGGACGACGGCTGTGGCTCCCACAGGGCACCAGGGCACGCCTCCGCCGCGGAGGGAGACCACGACCTCACTCACCCACTTCGCTGACGGCGAAGGAGCAGGTGTAGCCGGCGTAGATCTGGGACGCCCCGCGCCCGGGGAAGTCGAACAGCTTCACCAGGCGGGGGACCATCTCGTCCTTCTGCTCGGCGTGGCCCAGCCGGCCGTAGCCGCCGAAGCCCCAAGAGAAGACACGCTTCTGGGAGTCGAGGACCAGCTGCAGGAGAGACGGCACAGGGTGGGGGACAGGCCTGCCAGCAGGAGGGGTGGCAGGCGTCCTCATCTCTGTTCCGGAGAACCTGGTGCAATGGCTAAGGGCAATGGGCCCGAAACACGAAGAGACTCTGTCCCGTCACCTGCCTCCACGGGTGGGGGAGGCGACAGGAGCAGGAGCAGCAGCAGCAACACGAGGACCGTGCCATTTACTGTGCCAGGGACACTCTTGTTTTGTTATTTAACTCACAAGTCTTTCTTTCCCTTCCCTCACCAGAAGGGGGCTACGTCTCCGGAGCAGACGGCCACGCCGTTTCCCGACGACACTGAACTGCAGAAAGGACCAGGCAGGCCTCCTGCCACGCTTTTCTTTAGACCCCCCAGCCCTGTATGTGCAGGTGACCCCCCAGTCCCTGGGGCACCGAGCACACGGACGTTCCAACAACTCAAAATGTTTTCTTCATAGTACCTTTGGTGTTTAATGCCCGAAATCATGTGAAACACGAACTATTAGGACAACCTGACGAGGCTGTTTCCAGACTTTAAATGGCTGACACCTCCTAGTCGAAGCCCCTGCGCATCAGACCGGGAGGGAGACACACACCCGGGACGGAGCTGGGCTCGCGGTCACCCAGCCACACAGCAGCCCCCAGGACAGCAGCTTGGTCTCTGGACTCCCAGCCTCACGCTCTTTCAACAGAGAAAAGGGCCACGTGCGACTCACGGGCCTTCTCAGCAAAGCAGTTGCAAGGAGGCCGCTGAGATAGAGTATTTGTACACAAAGTGCACTGCCATTTATCTCAAGTGACCTCAAGGAAACCACTTGGATCGTTAAAAAACGATTTATGAAAACCAGTCAGCATCTCCCTACAAGACACTGTCCATTCACCCAGAGGGACACCCGTGATGTTCTGCTGGACAGAAGCAAAGCAGAAAACGGGGTGTGCTCGGCCACGCCTGTGGGAGTCAGGGAGCAAGCTGCAGAGAAGCCAGCTGGCACACCGGCGTGGTCGCGGCCACCCTGGACGCAGGAAGAAAATGGCAGGGACACTCAGGACTTACGGTGTGGTTGGCGCCACAGGCCACGTCTCGCACGACCACGTTGGGGACTGGCAGGATCTGCCCGTCCTTCGTCTTCTCGATGAAGATGGCCACTCGCCGGGGCACCAGCTCACAGTCGTACTCTATCCGCTGCGCCCGGGCGATGAACTTCCCGTCCGAGTTGTGTCCTGCGGGGGCCAGAGCCGGTGGTCAGCAGCAGCCATGGCCCAGGGCCCCATTCACCACCGCGGCCGGCCGAGCACCTGCCCCAGGATGGCCGGCTGGCACCTTTGTCAACCAAGCAGCTTTCTCCAATCTGAGGCACAGCCCAGTCTGTGGCCGTGAAGCCCGTTTTGTGGGTCGAAACCAGTCATTCGGTTATTTTTTAAATGAACTGAGAAACACCCAAGGACTCGGTCTGCAACAAGGGCGTTACTTTCTGTCTGTGTTTCTAAATTCCGATCGGGCTGCAATGGTGAGTGCACCTCTCACCGTGGGCTGCAGGCTACGAAGTTGGAAGGTGCTGGTCCCAAGGAATGGTCTGTGTCCCGCTTGGGGCTCCTTGGGGCCCCCACATGGGGCCGAGATGATCCAAAGAGTTCACCACACAACCCCAGACCTGTCTTTTTATGTGTTACCAGTAGCCCACAGGTATCGTTATGGTTGTTAGAATAGTTAACTGGCACATTCTCGCCTTTGTCCTGCCTGACCCCGTGTGTACTACGATGGGGGATGGGGGAGGGGAGAGCTGGTGATACGCTTCTCCAAGGTCACTTTCATGTTCCAGTTCCAGAAGGGACAGCTCTGGATTTGGACAATGAGGTCGAAAACAGGTTTACCAGCTGGCAAGTAGAGAATAACTGATTCTGCAGCTACAAAAGCTGATTCTACAGCTGTAAAGGAAGCCAGTTTCCCACTACCTCTAAACGAGTATGACTAAGCAGATGAGAGCTGTATGAAGCACTTAAATGGTGACTGGTACACAGGGATTACGTGTTGGCCGTTTTCACCAACTTCGCTGGATTCTCCCTGAAGGAAAACCGACTGGCTGTGACAAGCTGCTTCTCTGCGGATCTGCGGCGGCCACAGGAAGCAGGGGAGCCACACTCGGCTCCGGAAGTAGACCAGAAGGACGCCCCTCTGGTGTTCAGCTCGGGGCTGGGGACCGCATGCGGGCCTGTGGCTATGGAAACGCTTTCTCCAACGGTCTCTGGCAACTCCCTGGCAACCGGCACTGAATGTACGTCAGGGGCTGTTCTTTCTTATTCATGTCTGACTTGAGGTATATTTAGTTTCACAAAGTCACTGTTCCCTAAAGTCTAAGGCCAGCGAGACGCTCCTCCTTCTATTTATGCAGCCTTCCATCTGCCTGCTGCGATGACGCGGAGCCCCAGCAACCCAGATCCGGGGGTGAGGGCCAGGAGCGGCATGCAGCAGGGAGCCAGCAGAGGGCGCCCACGCCTCACCTCCCACTCAGAAGGGGCTGGGGGTGGTGGGTGGAGTGGGGAAAGCGCCAGGAAGGGGAAAAAACACTTCGGTGTCAGATGGGAAAAGAAAATGGAGACCCTGTGAAATCAGGATGGAGAGAGACATCCTGAGAAGTGGCGAGAACTGCTTCCTGAGTTTTCCGTTTTCACTCAGTGAGCTAGGAGTACGTTTTTAGACGAGTACTCTGTTTAGGGCTGAACACGGGAAGGGCTCCCAGTCGCTCTCGCCTGCGGCTCCTCAGGTGTGTGCCGAAAACGGTCGCCCAGGCCAGGGTTTCCAGAACAGCCCGACCCTTGCGTCACTTCCTCCTTTTCCACAAAAGCCCCGTCTTTAAATAGGAAACTAGGAAACTAAACGAGGGTGGTTTGGTCCCCCCCCCTTTCCCCTTTGAAATCTTTGTATCTATCCATGAACTCCCAAATCAGAATAATAAAGCACCTTTTGTCAGACTGGGGCCCTTTTTCTTTAAGGCAAGTCATTGTAACTAACACTCCCCAGCCCTGTGCGTTAGGACACACTGTTCCACTAACCGTGAGATCCACTTAAGGGACCAGGGCCATTATCTGCGATCAATTACCCACATTTCTGACACATGTGCAGCCCCACACTGACTTCTGGTTCTAAATATACAGTTAGATCACAGAGTTTTTAAAAAAATACACTTCCATACCCAGCTGGCCGTATTCAGGGCACCCAAAGGAATAGAGGTTTCCTTTGCAATCCATTATCATACTGAACTCAGCCCCACAGGCCATTTTGGTAATTGGCTGGCCGTTGTACATTATCTGAAAAGAAAAGACAAGAGACTTTCAGACACGGTTTTAAAAGGTTGATTAAAAAGTCTCTACCTCTCTGGTTGGCGCTAAAACAATTACTGGGCTACAAAAGAAAGATAATGGACTCAACCATCCCGAAGGCAAAAGCTTAGGGTATGCGTGAAGAAACATTCCCACTACGGTCAAGTTCAAAGACAGGTAAGTAGTGTCCCAGGTCTTTTTAACTCTGATGCTCAGAACAGCCAGCACTGGGTCTCACACATCCTGGTGCCCCAGTGAAGGCTGAATTCCACTGACCGGCGTGAGCGTGGAAGACAAGGGAAGCTCACCATCATAACCCTCAAATCTCACTGCAGTCACTAGCTCAGCCCCAACGTTTCCAAGAAAAGCTTTTGTAAGTGCTACTGCCACCCAGTGAAGTAATCTGCCGGACAGTCTCCTTTCCCCCTGCAGAGACACTGGGCCAACCGTCTGAACGAGAAACAGACTGGTTCACAATGAGGAGCCAGAAGCCAGCAAAGGCCCCGAGTAACTGAACTTGGGATCTGAAAACACATCTCAGAGAGCACTTAGAAAACGTGCTATTTACTGCACTC
>PVKM010024643.1:0-20333 GCA_004027735.1 Carollia perspicillata
TCTGTGAAGTGTTTGTCATAATACTCATCCAAGGCACGCATATACTTGCTGTAGCTGATTAGCCAGTTGACAGAGGGGAAATGCTTACGTTGAGCTAGTTTCTTATCTAAGCCCCAGAACACCTGATTTAAAAACAAAACAAAACAAGCCAAAAAACCCAATAATTTATCTTAAAAAATAAAAATGAAAAAATTACTGAGGTAAATTTGTTTGTTCTAAATATATAATTCTACATATTTTTGATCAAATGATGTACCCTTTTAGTGCATACAAGTATATACTGAAATAGTATAACTAAAATAAAACTTGCAATTAAAAATAATATTCTTTTCAATTTCAGGATGGGTATTATCTACAAATCAAATTCAAAATTTGTCTGAATTTCCTTAATAGTGTGTCAAATCAGATAGCAAAAAGAAAAACTGACTGACTGTCTTGAAGGTTATGATGGTACAATATCAACAGGTGAACCACAAAATGCCTACTGAGATAGAATAGAAACTTCACTTTGACTAAAACACCTCTAAATGTGCAGCTGCTGGTTTGATTCCCAGTTAGGGCACATGCCTGGGTTAGGGACCAGGTCCCCAGTTAGGGGCAAGAGAAAGGCAACTGATGGGTTCTCTTCCACGCCCATGTTTCTCTCCCTCTTTTTCTCCTCCCCCTCTCTGAAAATAAATAAACATATAAATAAAAAACAAACAAAAACCCCCTCTAAATGTTCTGATTAAACGCAGTTCCCTGTCATGGAGGGCCAATCCAGTAACGCCTGACAGTTACTTTTCTGAGACCAAACATTCACTTTTATATTTTATTTTATTATTTTTTATTTATTTTTAGAGAGGGGAAGGGAGGGAGAAAAACATCAATGTGTGTTGCCTCTTGAGCACCCTCTACTGGAGACCTGGCTCGAAACCCAGGCTAGTGCCCTGACTGGGAATTAAACCAGCGACCCTTTGATTTGCAGGCCAGCACTCACTCCACTGAGCCACACCATCCAGGGCCACATGTATTTTATATATCCCTAACTTTGCTCCCCCTTTCACTACAATTTAAAACTCAAAATTTTAGCCAATGTCAAAGACCTTGAGACTTGTAAATTTAACCTCTGCCATCTCCTTCAATACAATACTGACAAAAACATAAGCAAATATTTTACTTTTCCCACATGAATAATACATATACTCATGAATATGTCTACTTTTTAAAAAATTATTACCATATTTGTACACATGTTTCATTTAGGCTTCTTTTAATGGCTAAGTTGGCTAGCTATCTACTAACATTCAAGCCTTTCTGCTGGGAAGCAGCTGCCTAAGCAGAAACTACATTTTTCCAGCTTTGCTTTCATCTGGTTCATCAACAGAACGAGTGGAGTACTAGGTCTAAGCCAAAGGTTCAGAAAGTAGATGGGCCTTCTCCAGTTTCCCTTTGTGCCAGCCAGATGCCGATGATTACCAAGCCAGGAGACAGCAGGGGCACAAGATGGAAGGAGCCATAAGTTACCACTCAATGGAGAAGGGATGCCCTCTGACAGGGTCACCTATGCCTTGGACCATACCGTGAGGGGAAAAAAACCAATTGAGTTTTTGCCATTACACATTTTGGGGCCCATTTGTTTTTATAACTAGGATTACTCTAATTAAAGGGTAGTATCATTCACATCAATAAAACTTTGCTACACTGAATATATTTCCCACTTAGAGATATTGTTTAGAATTAATCCTAGGTAAAGAGCTAAGAAAGAAGAGACAACATTAAAGGCTCTCAGTGATATGTTACTAAAACAAAATATATCATTGCTTACTCTTCAGTGACAAAATTAAATACTTTACGATGATTTGGGTAACATCCCAACAGCCCACGGGGGTGGGGGGCAGGAGGGGGAGCTCAGAAGTTGACAACACTAGAATAGATGTACCTGAACAATACCAAGAGTAGCAGATGTAACTGGGTCAGAAAAATCACCCCCAGGTGGCGAAACTCTAAATTTAAAAGAACAAAACAGTCATTAGAAGGATTAAAGAAAGAGAAATGTTTATAAAAAATAACTTGTATATGAAAGTCAATTTTACTGTAAATGGCTTTTTAAATAATAACTTCAGTAATGACCTTTGAAAGAATATCTTATATAGAAATCTTAACTAGAAGCCAGTACTAATTTACAAATAAGAGTAACAATTAAACACCCTCTAGTATGAGAAATGAAACATATTTATTATTTAGCAGTTTCCTTATTCTAGTCAAATAAATACATGAAGCAGAAAGGAAGAAAGCTCTGAGAACGAAGAATGGCTTTATGTGGTGATCGTGAATCTGCACACTGGTTTTTATCATGATATAATCTTACCTTCACATGTATATAATTTTCTAAATTGTTCCTAGGATATTGTGCCTTAAATGTAATAAATCATTCAAGTTACATTTATGGAACCAGAACATCTAGGAGGATCTAAAGAGCTTTGTGGGTAACTCTGGAGTGCAACCTGGGTAAGAATCAGGGCCCTCAGAGGTGGCTAAATATTTTCTCTTTAAAATGAATGACCCTTTTTTCGTTTGAAAAGTAAATGTTTAGGTGCTTACGCTCCTACAATGCTGACACTCCCTTCTCTTTCAGGATTTCCAAGACATTTCACCCTGCCTGCTCGTTCATAGAAAGAGGCCAGACGGGCACCAAGATATGCAGGATATCCACTATCTGAAAAATGAAAAAAAAAAAAAAGTAAAGAGAGGGGTTCTAGGGCAGCCCCCCAAAACCTATCCGTTTTGCTTACATAATAAGTAATACAAAGACTTACCTGCAGGCATTTCAGCTAAGCGACCAGAAATTTCTCTAAGGGCCTCAGCCCATCTAGAGGTAGAGTCAGCCATCATACTGACGTTATAACCCATGTCACGGAAATATTCTGACAGTGTAATTCCTAAATTGGGAAGAAAATTACAAGTAATAATACTATAATGTACAATCCTGACATTTTTACGCTTGAGAAAACTTTAAAGCAGTAAGTACATGAGATAGAATGCTCTTTCACCAAAATCTGTTCTTCTTTTGGGCACACATCTGAATTATATTTCCTAGCCTCCTTTGCAATGAGGTATCACCACATAACTGACCACTAGCGATTGGACAATAACTCAAAGTAAGGTGTTCCACTGCCAGGCAAGCCACGCAACCTTCCATGTTCCTTCTTCCCTCTGGCTTACCGAGAGGGAGAGAGCTCCCAGGAGCTCTGGAAGGCACGTGCTGAAGTGAAAGAGTTCTTTTCAGCCTAGGTCCCAGCCCGGAATGACAGTAAAGAGTCTCCTGACCATTTTAAATAGACATCTATTATACTGAGTAATTATATTTGGGTTTGTTTGTTGCCATAGCCTAGTCTACCTTAATATACATTTTAAAAAGTAGAAAAAGGCTGTTTTCTCTATTTTTATCCCTATTAATATAATTAAGTTTGAAATTAATTTCCCATATGGCTTTTTGTCCATATATTACACACTTGTGCACACAAAACCCTTAATTATCTTGTTTGGTATTTTTCAAAAGTAGCTTATGATATTAACATGGATAATGTCTTAATTATTCAGTGATTCTATGCAGATCAGGTCCTGTCCTGTAAACCAGGGGTCCCCAACCTCTCTCCTGTCTGCGGATACCCTCAAATTACTGCCTGAGCTCTGCTTCCTGTCTCCCCGCACCCCTGCCCCACGTCTGTGGAAAAATTGTCTTCTATGAAATTGGTCCCTGGTGCCTAAAAGGTTGGGGACAGCTGCTGTAAACCACTTAAAAGAAGCTAATATACAGAAAGAAGTCCTGGATTCTAGTTCCTGTTCTGTCATTAATCCTAGCAAAGTCACTTCACTTCCCAGTGTGGTTTCTTTTTTTCTTTCTTTTTTTTTTTCCAGTGTGGTTTCTTAATATGTTAAAATAAAAAAAACTCTTACCCTATCTGCCTGTATATATCAGATTAAATGATACACATAAATGCCCTCTGAAAAGTACAAAGAACTGTGCACTTTAAGATATTACAAATATATAGTTGTTGCTACATTATAAGAGTCTCGGAATCTATGTCTCTAATTCCTTTATTCTACAGTAAAGACACAGAGGCTTATACTAGGTAAAACAAAGTAGGTGCTGGAAAATTCAGCACTTAATTATTTATTGTAATACTTATTTCAGAATAAAAAATACTGATTTCTGAGGCTTCAAAAACTGGTTCTATGAACAAAGTCTTTAAGAAGTATTACTTTAAAAACAATAATTATTACATATTTCAATCTGATGATACGATCAAATCTTCTCTTATATAAGCATGGCTATGTTTTTAAGTTTCTATGATGACATTCACTAATACTTGAGTGTATATATTAGAAAGACTTGGTAGAAGAGATAGGTATGTGTAAGTAAACCTCAAAGAAGTTCATGGACCTAAAGAAAGATCAGCACCTACAAGCAGGAACAAAAAAACTCAGACAACCTCAAAAGATGAAGAAACTGGGAAAACATCTGCAACTCATGACAGACAAAAGACTTATTTCAAAGAGCTTATTTCATACAAATCAGTATGAAAAACAACAACTTTCCAAAAGGTAAATAGACAGAAGGCAGTTTTCAAATGATTAATATACATAGGAATGATGATAGCTCACTGTTAAGAAAACAAAAAGACTAAGTAGGCATCAAACAAAGCAGGAATAGTAATATGTTAATTGTCAAATCTAGGTGCTAGGTACACGGGTGTTTGTAGTAACATTCTTTCAACTTTTCTTTGGGTTTGATAACTTTCACATGAAAGCACTGGAAAAGCCAGCATTGGCGAAGACGTGGAGAAACAGACCTCTTGTCCTTTGTTATTTCTTTTGAAAGACTCTCAGAATCTAAAATCTGCATTAACAGTTGTACTTTTAGCAGCTCTGCTCCTAGGAACTCACCTTACAAAAATGTTCCAAAATTGTAACCACCAAACATGCCAAGAAAAAGTGTAAGAAATATGCTTAAGAATGTTTTAGTGAGACCATTTAAGATCTTGCTTCCCGACATTGTCATCATTTGGCTCAAGAATATATTATAAGGTAAAAAAATTGCTTTAGCAATGTGAACTCTGTCATAGCAAAAAAGAAAACAAACCAACAAAAAAAAAAAAAACCCAAAACAAAAACCCTACCAATAATCCAAGATTCCACCCAATGGATGCTGGTTAAATAGAGTACAATATATTCATATAAAGGGATACTATGAAGTCATTTATAGACTTACTGTCTTAAAATAATAGATTAACTATTACTTTCTCTTTTTTCTCATAAAAGTAACCACTAAACAAGGAAACAAAAAATAGAGAAACACAACCTATCATAAAAAACTAGGGGTCATATTTAACTCCACAACAAAATAATGAGAAAAGGCACCTAAATGAGGCAAAAAACGAACAAGGGCGTGGGGAGACACAAAAAATTCACCTGAGGCTGCATATCTCAGATTAAGCTTCTGCAAACTACCAGACACCTCCTCAGGGGCAAAACCAGGAACCCTGAGTTCGAGACATTGCTAAAGGGGTTCAGGGGTAGTGGCAGGAGTTCCTTGGACCCACCAGGGGTATCCAACCTGTGGCCTGCAGGCCGCAAGTGGCCCTGGATGGCTATAAATGAGGCCCAACACAAAATCGTAAATTTACTCAAAACACTATGAGATTTTTTTTGTGATTATGTGTCACAGTGTATTTAATGTATGGCCCAAGACAACTCTTCTTCCAGTGTGGCCTGGAGATGCCAAAAGTTTGGACACCCCTGCCGATACGGCATCAAGGAGAGCAGGAAGATGGGGACAAATAAAACACAGGTAGCACTTCTACTTTCCAGAAAGTGGGTGTGAGGCAGGTTGGAATAGAAAGAAATAACTGTAAGTGACCTTACAGCTGCAAAGTTTGACAGGAGAGGAAAAATAAAAGATATCTTAGTTACACAATTCCATGTAACAATAAACTTCACAGATTAGCATAAAGAATTCCTGCTACTATAGACTATAGCAAAAGCCACCCCCTCCCATCTCCTGCAAAGATGAATACTAGGCCCTGACCACTGTAGCTCGGTTGAGAGTTGTCCAGCAAAGCGAAAGGCCACCAGTTTGATTCCCAGTCAGAACGCATGCCTGGGCTGCAGGCCTGGTTGCTGGTCAGGGCGTGTGCAAGAGGCAGCTGATGGATGTTTCTCTACCCCTCTTTCTCTTCCCTCTCCTTCTCTCTAAGAATAGATAAATAAAATCTCAAGAAAAAAGAATTCTATAAAAAAATGATGAATAACAGCATTAATAACATCAGTATAAGAAACCAAAAAACAAACAAACAAACAAACAAAAAACCACAAGAAGGAAACAGAAGAGCAAAAATACAATGCTGGCAAAAGAACAGCTGAAAACTGTGACTGCACTGAAGTGATAAAAGCAAATCTTAACGTATCCTACTACAAAGCAAAATCTCAAGGAACATACAGTAAGATCGGAAAAGATGTTTCACAAACCAGCAGAATTCAACAAAAAGTTGGAAGAAAATGAAGGTTTCATTAGAAGCAACACAAAAAATAAACACCATTATCTTGTGAGCTTATGGACAAAATACTAAATAAGAAGAATTAGAGAGGAAATAATATAGACAGAAACAGATAAAGGAGATCCAGTATGTCTGGTTTGAAGTAGACAACTGTAATGGAAAAGAAAAAGTTTCAGAAACAATTCTCAAACATTTTCCAAAAATAAAAAACATGTTTATAGATAAAAGAGAACACTCAGGAAAATTTTATCAAAACTATCAATACTGAATATATCCTAATAAAGTTTGAGCTTTCAAATGAAAAAGAAATTCCTTTGGGCAGGAAAAAAAAATCACATATAAAAGGACAAAAAGTAGGCCTGCCTCAGATCTCTCCCCAGCATTCGATGCTAGAATAAGAAGTCTCAAGGAAAGAGATGATCCCAAAATTTTACACTCAGCCAAATGATTCTTAAAAATTTAAAGGCAATAGAAAAAAAAACCCCAAACATGTAAAAGAAATAAGAATTCAGGGACTACACTGTATTTTGCCGTGTATAATGAGCATTTTATTGCCCAAAATTTTTGAGGAAAAAATAAGGATGCACATTATACATGGGTAGTACTAATTCCATATCTATATAGATGTTTTTAATTCTTTTATTTACGCTTAGGCATTAAAAGTGTAACTCTAGGAAGCAATAATGACATCTGTATGCAAAATAATAACCCAGAATACAATAATTGGTTTTGTTTCTAAATATAAATAAATAATTGAATTTAAAAAGTAGAACAAAAGATATTTTTTCCTGAACGTTTGGGCCAAAAATGTGGGTGCACACTATGCAGAGCAGCGCATGGCAAAATACAGTAGTTTCCAAAGCCTTTACCTGAAGCAACTTCCAAAAATTTTAGTCGACCACAAAGCAAATGGAGAAACTGCAGCCAAAGGACTGATGGTGAGCACTGATTCCATTTTGCTACAGGTCTAAGACTAATACGGATACCACACTTATGGTTACAGAACAGTAGGTAAGTATTATAAATCCTGAAAATGTAGAAATGTAAGTACTAAAAGCTGGGATGGAAGTGGGAGCCAGGATTGATGGTACTATATAAACACACTGATACTCTTATCTTTCATATCCAGGAGTCAAAATACAATAATTCAAAGCTGATGATTCAAGTTATAGAGATACAGATATATTCAGAAATAAATTGATCACGAAAAAATGTAAGGAAAAAACACAGTAGTAGAAGATACTTCATTAAATAGTCATTAAAAAGATCGAAGAAGCTTCATAAATGTCTTATAGTGACATATTCTTAAGATATAATAAGTAAAACATTTTTTAAAAACAAGAGATATGATTGTAGGTACAGAGGTACTTTAGAATAAAAAAAAAGTTCTTTGGAAAAGAAAGTGTTTGTTTTTAGCTCCAAACTTAAAAATGAATGTTAACTGCTTTTATTCCAATTTCATGTACTCACCAGTATAAATAGAAGCTTCTCTAGCAGCCACAGGCATGTTGGAGGTATTGGCTACCAAAGCTGTCCTCTTCATAATTGACTCCACCTTACCATCAACTTCCATTGTGAGCTAGAGGCAAACATCTATTAGTGATTTTCTTATTTCTAAATAGAACATTGTATCCCTTTTTACAACTTGTCTATGTTTAATCTCTCTTCTCATCAGTGTTGCCAAATAATATTCCCCATCATTCCAACCTCTTTTCCCTGTCCCACTGTGTGCTATAAAAACAATATCCATTATTTCCATTTCCTAAATGAAATCCATTATTTTATGGAAAAGGAATATTACTACAGCAAACCTAGTAAATCATATAAAGCCTATTGTCCATTTTATGTTTCTCCCAATTACTGAAAACCACCAGACCACAAAAGGAAACTTTCAAGTGTCAGGCTAAAAAACTCAAAGTTCCTTTCCTTGAATACACAAAATTGAATTACAAATATAATTAGAAAATTCCTTAAAAGATCCTTGACAAATGAAAGCAATGCTCCAGCTCTAACACAAAGCAGTATTAGCTGCCAGTGAAAGTTGATTAGTAGTATTTTCTCTAAAATATTATTTGAAGTTCTATAGATACAGACCTCTGGAAAGTCACGGAGGACTTCAGACATCTCATTTCCTCTTTCACCACACCCTACATAGATAATCACATCACTGTTGGAATACTTGGACAGAGACTGCGATATCACTGTCTTTCCACAGCCAAAAGCCCCAGGGATTGCAGTAGTACCTCCCTGTACACATCTGAACAAAGAAAACCAGAGTGAATTACTTTATTTGCTAATAAATACTAGTAAATAAAACAGGTTAAGTGGCACAGAAATGTAAGTTAAAGAAAGCAAGCACTTTAAAATATTTTCATCTGTATCTATAGATATATATATAGAGATAGATAGATAGATATAATTAGCCCCCTAGTTTATATCTATAATAATGTTTTTTAATCACTGATCATCCATCTCTATCATTTTTAGTAGCTGAAAAGTGAAAGCATATTCCACAAGACACATTAGGAAAAGGGATACAAAAACAAATAAATAAAATAGTACTAATGATATTCTGAATGCTTACTGGAATTATTTCATGAAAGGACAATATATGAATTAAGGTTAAAAATATAAACAACTTTTGAAAGTTGTCTCCTGAGGCAAAAAATAAGACCTAAATTTCACATCTCACTGTGAATGAACAAAGACTTCTGGCAAAATGTTAAGTCAATCCCCTTTTATTCATCCAATAACTATTTACAAAGTAATTCCTGGGCACTAAAAACTGTGCTTGGAAATGCTAGGACAACGGTAAATAAGAAACATGTTTCTGTACTCAGAGTGCTCACATTCCAGTGGGGTAAACTGCCATCAGTTGGGGATCACAGTATATGTAGCAGCCACTTCCAAACTATCCCTAAAAAGTGGCACTGGAGAGTGGAATAATCCGAAGGGCAGAGGAAAGAAAATGCTGCGGTGTATGCACACTCACACACTGTGTGTGTGTGTGGGGGGGTTGGGAGGGTCTGGGCAGGAGAAATGAGACGTAACAATAAGGGAAATTGCTTTGTAATGTTGTGCTTTACCATAAAAATTCACTAAAACATTGCATCCTTAATAATACTAGACTTTCTTCCAGTATAAAATAACAAGCATTAAAATCTTTTCTCCTCCAAACCTTTCAGTGACTGATACATTGAGAAGGCATGCCCGTTCACCCCATGGCTTTACATACCGCTTTCAAATCATTAACCTGGGGAGGGGAGGCAGGGCTGGGTGTGCCCCAGTTTGAAGTTTAGCCATCCACTGTGAAAAGTGCTATCACAGAAAACAACTGAAGTATTGTGGGAGCTCACAGGAAGGAGGGCAAAGTCTCACACTGGATTGGGGTGGAGTTAGGAAAGTCTCCCTGGAAGAAGCTAAGACCTGAAAGGAAATATATTAGCCAGATAAAGTAAAGTAACATTTTCAGCAGAGGGAAGAGCATGGCAAAAGATCCAAGAGGGAGCACAGCCTGAGAAATTAACAGTCCTCAGTATGCCTGGAAGACAGTATGTAAGGAAGCAGCTGAGCAGTTAAGTGGCTGAGACAATACTGAAAGGTAAGTAATAGCCACGTCATGGGTGGCTATGTAAGGGGTTAAGGAGTATGTATTTGTGTTAAGAGTAATGAAGAGCACTTAAGGATTTCAAGCAAAACAGTGCAGGATCAGGCATGTGCTTTAAATGAGTCCCTATATGATGTGGACGAACACTTAGAAAGAAGGCAAGAGTGGAGATAGTAAGTCTGAGATAGTAAGTCTGCAATGCAATCGCATTGCATTCTTAATGCAATGCGATTAGGCTAAGAAATTACCTTAATCAGGAATTACAGTAAGAACCTTAATTATAACCATGGAGAAGGGATGACAGATGTAGATAAAAAATATTTAGGGAATAGAATAAAAGCACTTGTTCAATAATTAGATGTGGGAGGGTAAGCAAGATCCTTGAGAGAAGTAACAGACTTTAGGCATTCACTGGATGGATGATAATGACATTTGTTGAGAGAGGCAACAAAGAAAGATGAGCAAGTTTCAAGGAAGGAAGTGGTAAGTAAGATGATTATTTTAGTTTTAAACATACTGACTCTGAGGCATCTGTAGGATATTCAAAAGGAGAGGTATAATCAGAAGTATTTTCATATGAGTCTGGAACTCAGATATATTTGTGATGAAGAAAGAGATTTCGGAGTCCTTATATATACAGATGCGTATTAAAGTCATGAGAGTGAATAAAGTCATCCACAGAGGGTAAGATATAGAACGATGAGAAAAAATGCCCTAAAAGAGGAAAATCTCTTAAGAAATAACAAAATTAAGGGAGAATAAACCTGCAATGAAGAATTAGAACTTGTGCACAGAAGCTAATAGGAAGAACAAAGACAGGTGTTTCAAGGAGGAATGAGTAGAAAGAAATATCTAACATTATGGGAATTAGGTGTATGGTGAGCCAGAGTGGGAAAAGTGGAAATGACTCATTCTTTCCATGGGTGTAGCTGTGAAATGAGGAAACAGTGGAAGGTAAAAAGGGGAAAAGGGTAAGATGGCAGTTTCTTTTATTTTTTTCCTGAGATGGGTGATAAAGGAAAGATAACTGACAGAGGGAGGTCTGGGGAGACAAGAGGTGGGGTAAGCTGCAGAAAGAAAAGGTAGGGATGCACAGGAATGGATGGTAAGTCAGCCTGGTGACAGGAAACGAAGGAGTTCCAAATCCAATGGTGTGTCATTTCTCTCTGAAGGATCGAGCACAATCACTTGTTGAGAAGAAAGGAGAAAGAACGGTGAAGTTAAAGATCTGAGGCAAGTGGAGAGGTTTCAAATGGGATCCGGAGAACGATGACTAGGGGGCTGCAGAAGGACTGCTATACCGTAATGAGATATCACCTTGCACTGATTATTTTATTTTTTTAGCAGCCTGTGTATAGACTTGAAAGAAGGAGATAACTGATTTATAGTTGGAATTTCACCAAGTAGCTGTGACAGAAGACAAAGGAATCATAAAATCTGTAAAAGTAATAGGTTATTAAATTTAAGCTGAATAGTGAAGGACATAGAAATAGGAGGTGCTGACTAGTAAGCACGAGAGAGTAACAGAACAATTCCAAGGGTAGGTCTGCAGGGTAAGAGGCTAAAGGGTAAGTGGGATATATATGGGTTTGGTGGTTAGAGGTTGGGGGTGTTACTGGATGTCAGCTTCAGTCTTTTTGCGAATTAAATGAAGTCATTTGTTGAAAGTAAAGTAGGGTATGGTAAGGACTGAGATGTAATGAGAATGGAGGTTTTTGGGTAGTTGATGAAGAAAATGGCAAAGACCAGATTGCTGGGAAGCACAGAGAGTCCAGCTTATTTTAGAAATCCTCAATTTATAGTGGCACCAATCCACGAATTCTTAGATAACTTAAGAAAACACTGGCGATACATAATGTATTTAACTAATTCACTATTAGTTTTCTAGATAAAATTTTAAAGACTTCATATTTAGAGAGAGAGTGGAAGGGAGGGAGAAGGACAGGGAGAGAAACATTGTTATGAGAGAGAAACACTGACTGGCTGCCTCTAGTACACACCCTGACCAGGGACCAAACCTGCAACCCAGGCATGTGCCTTGAATGGATATCCAACCGGCAACCTTTTGCTTTGCAGGACAATGTCCAACGAACTGAGTCACTCTGGCCAGGGCTCTAGATAAAACTTGTTATAGGCTAGCACATAAAACCTTTACCTATAGCTCTGGCTGGTATAGCTCAGTGGACTGAGCGTGGGCCTGCAAATCAAAGGGTCGCTGGTCCCCAAGTAGGGGGCATGTGAGAGGCAACCACACGTTGATGTTTCTATCCCTTTCTTTCTCCCTCCTTTCCCCCTCACTAAAAATAAATAAATAAAATCTTTAAAAAACCCACAACCTTTACCTATAAAAAGTAAAACAATAATGACATACAATAACTGGGACTCAGCTCAAACTTACGGAAAAAGGGCATCAAGGACTCTCTGGCCAGTCAACAAAGGATGATTAGCCGGCAGCTTCTCAGTGACAGGTCGAACCTGACGTACAGGCCATACCTGGACCATGCTGAATTTCTCCTTTACACCTTCAAATTCAAGCTCCAAGACAACATCCTATAAAAATACATCAGGATTTGAAGTACAGTCGAAGTTATGAACACTTATTCCTCTAAAATCCAAGTAACCCGAGATTCTTCTCGGGGATAGGATAGGGTGGTCTTATGTGGAAATGGGGAGGGAGATTCATACTTTTTATTGTAAATCTTTATATTCAGTTCTAATTTTTAAAATCAGATTTGTTTATTATTGTTTTAATTATTAAGAACAGTTTAGGAGTTACTGAGAATGAGATAGCTCAAGTAATAGAGCACAAGGTGAATTATTTGGATATACACAGGCAGAAGTCTTGAAGGATAAAGTAGATAGACACTCCTGGGACTGTGAGAGAGGACAAATAAATGTTTTCACAAATCACTTTTTATTCTGACTTCCCACCAAGAGGGAGGCATAGGTAGATACATTTTGCCTCCTCCCACAACCAAAAGAAGGACAACAACAAATTTAAAAAGAAAAAACAACCAGAACTGCCAGAAAATTGAACTGTATGGAAGACCACCCAGGGAGTTAAAGAAACATTCATCCAGACCAGTACCAGGGGCTGTGAGACAGGCAGCTGGGGTGGAAAGGATGACGCCTGGCAAGGTAGCAGCCAGAGGACCTGGAGGGCAAGGCGGCGGCTGGCAGTCCCACACTTGCATGCAGATAAAACAGGAGGAACAACTGGGAAATGAGACAGACTGTGCAACCCAGGGTTCCAGTGTAGGGAAAAGAAAGACTCACAACCTCTGGCTGTAAAAACCTGTGGGGGTTGCAGCAGCGAAAGAAACTTCCAGCCTCGCAATCACAAGAGAGTTTGTTGTAGAGACACACAGGGTCTGAGAATGTACACAGCCCACTGAGCTGGCAGTCAGTACCAAAAGGGCCAAACTGGCTTATGGGTAGCAGAAGAAGTGACTGAAAGCCAGCTGAAAGCCGAAAAAGTAGCATTGTTCCTTCTCTGACCCCTTCCACATGTACATCACCACAGCGCAGATGAGTGGGTTGCCCTGCCTTGGTGAACACCTCAGGCTCTGCTCCTTACAATGTAACAGGTACACCAGACAAAGAAATATGGCCCAAATGAAAGAACAGATCAAAACTCCAGAAAAGAACTAAGCGACAAGGAGACAGACAACCTATTGCATGTAGAGTTCAAAATACTGGTAATCAGGATGTTCACAGAAATGGTTGAGTATGGTCCCAAAATATAGAAAAAAGTAAAGGCAATGAAAAGTAAAATAAAGAGAAATGTACTGGGAACCAACAGTGAAGAGAAGGAAACCGGGACTCAAATCAATGACTTGGAGCATTCTGTTCAACCAGAACAGAATGAAGCAACAATTCAAAGAACATGAGGAGAGGCTTAGGAATCTCTGGGACAACTTTAAACATTTCAACATCGGAATCGCAGGGGTGCCTAAAAGAGAGGGAATGTAAGAAATTGAACACTTTTGAAAAATAATGGAGAATTTCCCCAATCTGGCATAGGAAATAGAATTCCAGAAAGTCCAGGAAGCTCAGAGAGTCCCAAGAAGTTGGACCCAAGGAAGCACACGTCAAGGCACATCAGAATTAAGTTACCCAAGATTAAAGATAGGGAGGGAATCTTAACAGCAGCAAGAGAAAAGGAGACAGTTACCAACAAAGGAGTTCCCGTAAGATTATCAGCTGATTTCTTAAAAGAAACCTTACAGGGAAGAGGGGGCTGGAAAGAAGCATTCAAGGTCAGGAAAGGCAAGGACCTATATCCAAGATGACTCTGTCCAGCAAAGCTATCATTTAGAATGCAAGGGCAGATAAAGTGCTTCCCAGATAAGGTCAAGTCAAAGGAGTTCATCATCACCAAGCCCTTAGTATGTGAAATGTTAAAAAGACTTGTCTAAGAAAAAGATCAAAACTATGAACAGTAAAATGACAACAAACTCTCAACTATTAACAACTGAACCTAAAACAAAATGACAACTCACAACTATCAACAACTGAACCTAAAAAAACAAAAACAAAAACAAACTAAGCAAACAACTAGAACAGAAACAGAATCACAGAAATGGAGATCACATGGAACATTATCAGCAGGGAGTGCGGAGGTGGGGGAGAACAGGGGAAAAGGTACAGAGGATAAGAAGCATAAATGATAGGTACAAAATAGACAGAGGGAGGTTTAAGAACAGTGTAAGAAATGGAGAAGCCAAAGAACTTCTCATGGACAAATGACCCATGGACAAGAACTAAGGAAGGGGGAATGCTGGAGGGAGGGGGATGCATGGTGGAAGGGAATAAAGGGGAGAAGAAAAAATGGGACAACTGTAATAGCATAATCAATAAAATATACTTTAAAAATTACTTTCTATTGTTTTACTTTATTATAACACTCCTATACTGCTTTAATGAAAACACATCTATGAAAGGACCCTAAAATACTTAATACACTTAAATATTTTTAAATATTTATAAAAGCAAAAAGACAATGAGTAATATTCTAACATTTATGAACACTGACTTGATTTCAACGATTCAAACATTTCCAGAGCCTACACACCTAGAGAAATCTGTCATTTTGTTGATACATGAGCCACGCGAAGGTTGTTCTTCCACATAAGAGTGAATGAATCTCTAAGCTCGTGAGTTAAGGCTAGCTCATTGCCCAGTATCCCACTCTTACTTCCTATTCTCTATATGTTACTGGACACAAACTTATTCTTGTGAAATATCAGAAAATTATCTCTTGTCACATTTTATTGGGAAAAACGACACGTCACAATGGTCTTCTCGATGGTTAGCGTCACACCCACAAAGACTATTAGGGACCTAGTGTATTGGATATGATGCAACTATCAATAACATTAAAGGAGTAAGTTTTAAATGGCTCGCTCACCCACAAATTCATACACTGTAATCCATTATGCAATGTCAGGCAGGAGGATAATAAACCAAGGCAGGGAGGGGGAGGGAGACACGCCTCACTCTCCTTAACCCAGAAGTCCTGAGCCCGGTCCAGTAAGATTGCCAGGTGTTCCCAAAATCACAAAAACCATGACAGTGCAGGAGAAGAGCCCTTGAAGTTCTGTATGTATCATTTCCACTAGCTGGGAAAGACAAGGTGTGAAACTGTGTATTCATACCAAGGTGTAGAAGGGGGAGGAGGGGGGTCCTAGAAGCTGGTTACAAGCATTGAAACCCATAAGATCCTAATAGCTGGGGCACTCAGACTAGCTGGGTGCCCGCTTGCAGCTTTGTGTTCAAGTGTACTTCACAAGTAAACTTTTCTAATTTCCATGAAATACGTTGCTTCTTGCTTGAGTTCTCTTGTGATTAAGGCAACAACTGAGGAGGGGTAGCCCTCTAACTTCGCTTTCCTGGTAACAGTTATCTTCATATGCACAAAGACTATTAGGGATTTAGTGTATTTGATATGATGCAGCTATCAATAACATTAAAAAGCTAAGTTTTAAATGGCTCACCCAAGAATTCATATACCATAATCCATTATGCAACTAATTATGTGACTACAGACTGACAATTAAAATCAAAGTCTACTCTATGTCTAAAGAATCAGGGCTTTAAATAATGGAGCTTAAGTTAACAAGATAGGAAAATATTATACTGGATATTCCTCTCTCGTACACCTGAACCTAATATAATATTGTATGCCAACCATATTTTAACATTTACGTAGGGCCACCCTTTGAGATCAAGTTTACATGATACTTACAGAGGTATCATAATTTCCAGGTGGAGCGATGTAAGTTACAGTTCCTCTGTTTCGTGGGGGTAACATGATTTTGTGTCTGATGAGTGAATTCTCATTGACAATTCCATAAATATCTCCGCCAGTGATGTGACTACCAACCTAGAGAACATATGCATTTGTTGTTTAATGTTCAAAGAAACACAAAGTAGACTCACACTCATTGTTATTTAAATCATTTGCCTCACTTACCAATAAAACTTACTAGTTCTATAACCCTAGTGGATTTAAAGAAAAATTTAAGCTACGCTTCTGTGGTCTACTTTTCTTTGAACTGAGTGTACAATAATTCACTAAATCTCCATTTCACATTCTTTCATGAACCTTAGAAATCTTGGTTACAAAGACATACCCTCAGGTTTTTGCAAGGTGTAAAATCCCATTTGATATCTCTGCTAAGAGCAGACACATTTACTCCTCGGGGAATGTAGATACTCTGGGTCTGACTGCTGATATCCGACAAAGGTCTTTGAATACCATCAAAAATGGCTCCCATAATGCCAGGACCAAGCTCGACCGAGAGGGGTTTACCAGTGCGGAGTACAGGATCTCCAACAGACACACCAGCTAGAAACAGCAGTTGAGGAAAACTCACTATGAAAGTTTAGGGATACTGCACAACATCCTGAGTGATTCAGTGACTTTTTCATAGTGACCTATGATAAAACTCCTATCTAGTAATTCCATTTATTAGTTGTATGTACAAACACCTTAATAAATATATACGTCCAAACAACTGAGTATAGCACTTTGAAAGAAAAATATAAAGAGAAAACAATATATTTTAATTTCATTCTTAAATATCCTCGTTCTTACAAATAGGATATATGTGCCTGTCAGGCATTTAACAGTTTTCAAACCTTGGAATACCTGATCCATATTCATTTACACATAATGCTTGCTTTTTAGCTTAGCAATCAGCAAAAACTCAGCTTCGTGAACACAAGACATCATCGACAACAACAGTGCAGCCATGTAACGAAACAGTTTATTATCTCAAGCTGCTAGGTCACATGCTGTCTGACAAGATGTCTAATATTCTCGTGTTAACCTCAAAAATTTTAAATGTCCTAGGACCCACATGAATTTGCTGCCCAGAGTGCCTTGGTACAGTTTGGTAAACCACAGAACTAAAAATAGAAGCAAAAGCCTCTCCTTAATAATATGTTGTTTTACTGTACTACTGAAGATCATCAGTCCCCTAAGAAGGATATTATTACCTAAGAAAAACTTAAAATCTTCAGAACTAAAAAGTGGGGTTAAAAAGGAAAAAAAGGAAACCTGTAAATAAACGCACTGAATCCCCCCTGCTCTCATTTACTTGTTCATAGGAGTAAAATCAGTACAACTTTTATTGACAGCAAGTTAGTAATATCTATAAAATTAAAATGCATAAACCTTGACCCCAAAATCCAACTTCTGTGAACTCATTCTATTTGTATGTAAAGGATTAGAAACAACTAAAATTTCTATCATTAAGAGAGTGATGAATAAATTATGTATATGCATGATGAAATTCTATGTAGCTATAAAAAAGATAAATTGCTCTAGACAGATCTCCAAAATATATGTTCATTTCTAATATTTTATTATAAGAAATTTTAAACCTACCGCAAAGTTGAATTTTACAGTGAACTCCATCTTCAATCTCTACTAGTTAGAGTGACATTTTACTATACTTATCACATATCTATGCATTTAATTCTAAGTGATATAATATGCTATCTTTTAGGAAAAAAGAGAAGAAAAATACATATTTATATTGGTTCATATATGCAATTAACAAACCAGAAGGGTATACAATAATAAAAAAACTTAATAAAAAGGGCTGCATGCATGCATGTGGTATTCTGAAAACTGGCCAGATACAGGATGACAAAAGCAGGAAGGACTGACACTTTATACATGTCATTTTTTAATTTTAAATCTGCAAACCACGCAAAAGATTAAATAAAAGATAAAGGTAAGAGTAGAAAAAAAATCTTTTGACTAGATATGATTTCATAGCTATAACTTCTCATTTAAGTTTTTGAGATGACTTTTTTTTTACCACTTTTAGTTTTTTAATTAAATAGTTTACTTTCAGCATCATATTGTTAAATGTTTTCTTTTTAAATATTTTGTAGTTTATGCTATTATAGCTGTCCCACTTCCCCCCTTCATCCTCCTCCACCCAGCCTGCCCCATACCCACAGTCAATCCCCACACTGTTGTCCATGTCCACGGGTCATGTATACATGTACTTTGACTAATCCCTTCCCCTTCTTTCAATCAGTCCCCACCTCACCCCTCCTTCTTACAGCTGTCAGCCTATTACGTGATTCTATGCATCTGGTTCTACTTTGCTCATTAGTCTATTTTAGATGAGTCTATTTCATTAGATTCCACTTACAAGTGAGATCATATGGTATTTGTCTTTCACTGACTGGTTTATTTCACTTAGCCTAATAGCCTCCAGTTCCATCCATGCTGTTGCAAAAGGTAGGAATTCCTTTTTCACTGCCATGTATTATTTCACTGTGTAAATATACCAAGTCTTTTATTCACTCATTTACTGATGGGCACTTAGGCTGTTTCCAAATCTTGGCTACAGTAAATAGTGCAGATTAAATATTTCAGATGACTTTGTTTTGAATTAGCACCCCAGTACTCACATAGACAGAAAAGTTACTGGCAAGCATGCATTTTAGTACAGGGGGAAAAAAAAGATTTATTGTACCAAATAAATCTTAAATAGCCAAAGAATTAATGCTGATATTGAGAACCAATCTAAGTTAAATACGCAAATGAAGCAAAGGAAAAAAAAAGTGTTTCTCCTCACAAGGCTTAACTCTTTATCACTTTATTTATTTTTTTATTTTATTTATTTTTAGAGAGGGGGAGGGAAGAAAGAAAAGGAGAGAAACATCAAGGTGTGGTTGTCTCTTACGTGCCCCCTACTGGGGACCTGGCCCGCAACCCAGGCATGTGCCCTGACTGGGAATTGAGCCAGCGACCCTTTGGTTACCAGGCTTGTGCTCAATCCACTGAACCACACCAGCCAGGGCTATCTCTTTATTTTTTACAGAAAATTGAAAATACTATGTTTAAAAACCGAAATTATGCCAACCAAATGAACAGTAAAGATTCCTAATGCTAAAACTATAATGTAATGCACCACATGACACTGTTTATTAGAAAAAAGATAGAGTGGTGACTAATTTATTTATGGATTTAGTATTTTAAACAGAAATGATTGGAGAATTTTAACCACACAAACTGATGATGTTATTCTGTTTATTGTTTCTTCTACAATATGTCTCTCTCTAATTGGTTCCCCCTAAAGATTGTGAACTACTGAAATATTAAGGGTAATGAAAGTTCAGAAGATAATGCTAATTTCTTTCTTTCTTTATTTTTAGAGGAAGGGGGAGGACAAGAGAAACAGAGGAAGAGAAATGCCAATCAGTTGCCTCTCACACGCCCACTACTGGGGCACTAGTCTACAGCCCAGGCATGTGCCTTGACCTGGAATCAAACTGGCGACCTTTCGGTTTATAGGCCAGTGCTTAGTCCATGAACCACACCAGCCAGGGTGGTAGAAGAAAGAACAGTAATTTATTAAGAAAAGCACCAATTCCTAGCACCTTTCTTCAATATCCTCCTGTATAAATCAGATTGCTAACACCAACATTTCCATGTTTCTGTATCATTGGTTGTTGCTTCTACTTTTGCCATAAATCCTTAAAATGTGACTTGTAGCAAGTGGAAGAATCTGAACCAAAAAGGATACAGGTTTCTTCATACACCTGGATGGTAGCCATGTCACCCTCCAATCGGATAATCTCTCCTACCAACTCGCTGTGGCCCACTCTCACGAGCTCGTACATGGCTGCACCTGCCATGTCACAGGCTGTAACGACTG